>JAOUQU010216515.1:0-13934 GCA_028566735.1 Ammoglanis amapaensis | reverse complement strand
GGGGAGATTGTGAGGTCATTCAGAGTGCACTAGCAGCAGTCAGCTGGAGGGTAACGAGCACGACTCGACCGCTCTCCGAGCGAGAGAGAAAGCAATCTGAACTGCACTGATGTGTCAGGATACAGAGGCTCATCCTCACTGCTGCTAAACGGCCTGTCTGAGAGCGCCATCACACACACACACACACACACACACACGGCGTGGCACTTATCCCGTTATACGGCACACATGTGGAACCCGGAACACACTTCACGTTCACTAACAACATGCCACATGTCTTGTTTATTATCATCCTAGCGGAAGCTCCAGTAGGTATTCCGTATCCGTATAGGAAATTCCTTCATGTTTCTGGACTGTTGGAGGTCAATCAGATTAGACACTGGGAGAACAAACATGCATGCTCAAAACAGGAAGCTCCAGATTGCTTTACCCGGGAATCGAACCTACTAACTAGTGACTTTCACTAATAAATCATGTTTAATAGATTTAAATCATGATTAAAAGTTACATGTTACATCCTGTGTAAGTGCACATACAACCCTAAACCATACAAAGTTCTAATAAGTTATGAAAAGTAAATAAAAGACATTGTTTCTTACATTAAGGATGATTTTGATTTAAGACATAAAGTATTTTATGTTTTATGTGCCTAACACTCTATTTATTATTTATTGATAAATCTCTGTTACTGCATTTCAGGCTCGTAACGCATTTCACATTGTGTGTGTGTGTGTGTGTGTGTGTGTGTGTGTGTGTGTGTGTGTGTGTGTGTGTGTGTGTGTGTTGGCATTTAGCACATACTTTTATCCAAATCGATTTACAATTATGACCGAACACTATCCCCTGAGCAAATGATGATGCTAGGCTTTGCTCACAAGCACCAACAATGACGGTGGGTTTTGGTCTTGTGATGTCACAAAAATAAAAATTCAAAAGAGATGAAACATGGAGAGCAACATGCAACATAAGCTGGAGACATTAGAAAAGACCTGAGCTGGGGAAGAACAGGGAACGAGACCTGACTTACCCAATACAGAATATGTACAGAATCTCGAAGTGAAATTGATACCCCCCCCTTATTCTTTACACGTCTTAAGATGCCCGAATGAGACCAAATAAAAGCCGAAACACTAAACCGCTCTTGGTAACCTCGGTACTAAAACAGATTCTGTGTGATGAAGGAGGAACAGCAACGTTACAAAGGCGTCAATTCTCAACCTGCAGTCAAACTAAAGTTAATATATGGGGAATTTTTAACCTCCAGAGAGCCAGATTTTTCCCCGATGTGTGTTTTTTATTTCGTCTAGCTATTTGGGATTAGTAGGACCTAACAAGCATAAAAATTACATTTTGTCTTTGTAAATGAAGCCGTTTTTGGAGAAAACAATGTCCTCGTATGGAGACAGTGGGTCAAAAATAAAGAAACAAAATGTTCATGTTGTTGTACATAAATAAGTAACTTTTCAAAATAATATTCAATTAGTATTTTTACATGGCCCATGTTTTTGTCTGGACTGGCTTTAGAAACTTTCTAGTGGGATTGTCGTCATCTTGTGTTCAATCAATTGCGTGTTATGCTGACATATGACCACTAGGTGGTACAGGCCATATAAGGTCCAGGGTCTATAGAGGTTAAAGTGGAGGTTCCTTCCCATTTTATGTTTTTATCATTTTTTGTTTTAACTAACCAGCAATGTTGAGATTCGAACCGGCGAGTTCAGGCGCTTAATGCTGGTGCTTCGAGAAAACTCTCACTACTTTTTATGATAACTAATTAATATCTAAATGTTTCAATACTGGCACAAAATTGCACCACAAACAATGCACGGTTTGTTTAAATTAGCATTAGTTCTTGCACGACATGAAATCCCTAAAGTTAGTGTTCAGCAAAGCCGAGGGGAAAGTAATTACTATTGATTTCAATATTTTGAAAGTAGCCTGAATAAAGCAGGTTGAAAATATTACAGTGCATATCGGATTTAATGTCTACATTTGTTCCTTTTGGCACACTGCACTTTTCTTTTTAATGCATTAAAATGTATTCAATTCAGCTCTTTCCAAATGTATTTACTCAATGGAACCATGCACATGAAAACTAAGTCCATAATTTAAAACTGCTGAGCACTCACTTGCGTTTCCGACTCGCTAATCCAATCATGATAGCGGGGGGATGGGGCAGGGATGAAGCTTTTTTCAGCTTTTTTATGAGAACAAGGTACACAGAAACACCCCAGACAGTGCATCTATCCATCACATGGTAGATTGACATATACATGTACATACACAACCCTTAGTCTATACAGTATTTTATTAGTCTTGAAGTAATCTGACTGCACGTTATGGACTTACGCAGAAATGGGTAGAACATGGAATTTTGGAAGGACCCAGAGTTACTCATCAAGGGATTGAACCCAGGACCTTCTCATTTATTTAAAATATGTTATTTGTTTAACCTTTAAAATGCTGGACTAATTATTCTCCAGCTGTCAATGATCCAGCTGTTTTTTACTTTTTACTTATTTACTTTTGTTGTACTTACTACTATTGTGATTACACAATTATAGTATATGATAATATAATTAAATTAATTGAGCAAATAAGAAATTGTTTTCTAATAAGCTCAAAGATGAATGTAGAAATGTGGAATCTGTCACTAAGCGCTTACTTTATGTATCATTAAGAACCTGTTCTCTACATTGGACTGTCCCCTCTGGTTGATCCAAAAGGAAATTGACCATGAAAAGCAACCAGCAACACCTTTGGCAAAGATGCACTGGGGATACTTCTCTTCAGTAGAAACTTGGCAGCTGGTTAGGATTAAATAAAAAGTGAAGCCAAGAACTCCCAAATTCAGGAGTGCATGCAGCCACCTTGACAGCTAAAGATGGTTGGTTGCAGTTGACTCACTTGAAAGCACAATGACCCTGACCTCAGTCAGAAACTACTTAAGGATAGGAAGGTAGCCAAACCTTGAGCGGCCAAGTTAAACCTCTACTAAATAAATCTGTGAATGGCCTTGAAAAGAGCTCTCCATTGTTGCCATGACTTGCGTAAGAACTCAAATGATTTTTCCAAGACATACAGGGCAAAAACTTCTAAATCTAGGTGTGTACTGTTGTACAGTTAGCATAAAACTAACAACCATGTTTACAGCTAAATGTGTCTCTAATAAAATAATAAAATCCCGGCTGGATTTTTTCAGATTTTTAAACCTATTTTATCTAAAGTTTATGTAAAAATGTAAATTCTTAACCTAAAGATATATTTTCTGCACAACAATAAACAAATCAAACATATTCTCATAAGCATTGACCGATAGAGTGAATAAAACTGTTTATCTTATCATGGCCCCTGTTAATGGGTGGGATAAATTATGCAGCGAGTAAACAATTCATCATCAATGTTGAAGTTCCTAAGAAAGAAATAGTGATAAACAAATAATTAATGTGTCATGACATGTTGGGAAAATTGGTTGATAATAGACTAGCCTTTTTATTTATTCTGTACAATAGAAAGGCAAATTCATTAGGTTATAAATGCCTTAAAATAATTAATAAGCAGTTATAAAGCATTAAAAGATAGCCAAATAAGACTGTTACTTGCTAAATAATGATCCATCTGTTAATGCTTTATAACTGCTTATTAATGCATTGTAGAGCATTTACATCATAATTAATAAGCGTTTATTAACTCATTGATAAACCCTTTATGGTGGGACCTTTTTTATTAAGTGCTTTATATATATAAATGGAAAATGTAAATAACAGCACACTTAATGCATCGATACATTTGACATTATTCTTGATGATATAGAGGGATGCTGACCGTCTGTGTCATACTGTGCAGTAAATAATGACATAATCATTTCAGGAAACCAAGTGATTAATGCATGACGAATGAGCTATCCACTAATCCTTTTATGACACCTAATGTTGGCTCACAGCGATTGTAAATTGAGGCACCGTCCAATAGTGAGCTTAATCATCCTGGAAACCATGACAACAACACAAATCAGAGATGTTATGCAAATCAGCCGAAAATGCAGGAAAGGCAAAAAATTAAAGACGCACACAATCGGCATAGAACAAAAACCCCTGTAAAAGTGTTCAAAACTCAACACAAAGGAAATCACAACGGAATGAGCTGACAGCACAATGAGCGCCAGTCTGAGTAATTATGCTTCCTGGTTGTTTCTGACTGCTCATTATTTTTCATCATTCTTTTTGTTGTTATTCTTTCTCTCTATCTCTCTATGTCTTTTAAGTCGGGGGGGGGGGGGGGGGGGGGTGGGGGTGGGTGTTATTGAATCACACTGACTTGCACATTTCCGCCCTGACCTAGAAGGTGTTAACACCTCATTAGTCTTTGGTAGCCTGGCTTGTTAGCACCAGTTAGATTTTACAAAACATTTCAAATATCATTTGCTTTTGTATTTCTAACTGAAGAGGTTAGAATGTTAATTACAATTTTTTTTAAATATGTGACTATGTAAATAAAATCTATTACTATACCCTATTAATTTCAATCTATATTTGTACTTTAGAAATAATTAAAGCCTAAAACAAACTGCACTTTTGTATAGTTTAGTTATGTATCTCCAATCGGCTGCTCCCGTCAAGGCATCGTCCCAGCGGATTGTGATCTGCATTATTGATATGACGTATTTTTATGCCGGATGCCCATCCTAACGCAACCCTCCGTATTTTTCCAGGCTTGGGAATGACACTACAGTGCACTTTATATGTCATTGAATTTATCAAAACATTTATTATTATTTGAAATGTCATTTTACACAATTAGGTTACTTCATGACAAAATAACATATATTGGTTAATTTTATTAATTTAATAAGTTAATTTAGTTGTTTTTTTTCATATTTCCAATGTAGCTTGCTTGCTTTTCATTGGACCATGAGAAGACAGTCTAAGAGCTCTTAGAGGAAACCAACATGTACGCAAGGAGAACATGCAAACAACATACAGAAAGGAAATGAGTGTTCAGTTCAGTTTTGTGTTCAGTTATATGTTATTTAAATGCACATTTTTAATATTCATTAGCAGAAAAGTATCAAGGTCATGTTCAAAAGTCTGAAACCATGTGAATAGAACTCTCCTGATTACAGGTTCATAATCTTAACCCCAGTTTCACTGTCGTCATCTTTCCAAATAAAGCAGCGATAAACCAAGACCTGGACAGAAAACTGTTGTTTGATGACGGGGTTAATGACTGCACCAACACAAGTTCCTTGAGGACAGGGGTGAACCCTGGAGACCCTGGCACATAGCTGTCTGTGTGTTTATGATGTCTGGCCTTTAAAGTCACCCGTAAACCTTAACTGCCCTTTGCCACTTCTTTTCTGCCTCATTTGTGCAATGGCTCTAATCAAGATCATGCTTAAATATTAACTCTTAATACCGGCTCTGATGGGACTGCTGGGATTATGAGGTAAGAATGGCCTGGTAATGAATACCATCAATGTAAACACAGAAGATGGGAGATAATCAGCATGCATTAGGCTCCAGCCTTTTACCTTGCCTTTTTGAACACTAATTGCTCCAAACACCGTACACACTGTCGGCCTCGTAGGAGCTGTGCCTGAAATCACGCCTTTTTTGTTCTCTAATGAAGGGAAACAAAGCCAGCAATGAGGTCTAGAAGCTTCTTCTTAAGTGGATGTTAATTAATTATTTGTTAATGGCTGTTGGGAATTCGGAATCACAGCACGGAGGTGCTTACTGGTTAGGCAGAGTTTCAAGTCCCGGTGAACGTGAAGGAAATTAATAAAGAAAGTAATAAGGGATCATTTCCACAAGAGTTCTTTGAAAAGAGAATCTAATGTTTCCTTCTGTTTCCTCTAATAAAGGCCTGACGACCGTAACATTTTATTGGTCTCCTGGAGAGTCTAGAGGTCAACACGCCATATACTTTGTTCAGAAGGGGAATGCACTATCTCAGTTTTAATGGTAGACCAGCCAGGCAAGCATTTTTGTCATTTTTATCACGGGGCTTGATTAATACTCACCAATTTAATAAGGAATGAATTAATTTAATGGACAGTCAGGTTTAACCAAACGCAATTTATTGACAGTGCGTTTTATTCCCAAAGCATTCCTATTAACCAACCAGGAAATATATCTTTTTATAATATTAGGCATCATACATGGTATAGTAGCAGATTTTTTATATTAAATAATGTTTCTTCTGTTGCTGAATTACTGGCATGTGCATTTTTGTATGGAAAGTTGTTTGAATTCTGCATAACCTTTTATAATATATGGCAATGTACATGGAAAAATATGACAGAACTTAATTGATTGTTTTAATTGATTAATTAATAAATTGTTTATTACGTTATTAATTTATTCTGTAGTTATTTTCTGTTAAAATTAAAATATTGTTATATCAACTTTGTTGAATTGAAATTTGTTCAAATTCTACAGAATTG
Source organism: Ammoglanis amapaensis (assembly GCA_028566735.1). NCBI lineage: Eukaryota > Metazoa > Chordata > Actinopteri > Siluriformes > Trichomycteridae > Ammoglanis > Ammoglanis amapaensis. The sequence continues at coordinate 7,489 of JAOUQU010216515.1, read as the reverse complement.
TAATAACATTTGGCACTGTAAGTGAAAAACTTTTACTTATTATGCATTTTTGGAAGATGATTTGTGAATTACAATAAACCTTTTAAAAGCCGATTTCATATTTTAAAAACAATAAAGTGCGTAGCTCTGGAAGGAAGTTACATTTTAGGAGTCAAGTATTTACGGGGCTTCCAGATTCCCCAAACTTAAACCCAGTTGAGCATATGTAGGATCTTCACGGCCATGACCTAGCAACTGAGGGATGCACTGCAGTCAGCACGGCTTCAGATATCTGATACAAATAACCATTAACTGTACATATTCCGGGTGTTAACTGGTGGTCATATTAAACAATTACACAAACATATCTGTACATTAAACTATATTGCTATTTAAAGCTTATTTATTTAGGGTCGTGATGGGTTTGTTGAGTGCCAGACAGTAAGGCTGAGATCCACAAACATGCCAACATGCCTGTTCGTTTACTCGCTCACTGCAAAGATGATACAGAAGAATACAAAGACTCGTATGTGCATTATGAATATACAACCAGTGTTACACTTTCTTAGATGCTGATGGCACGGCATGTTTACATAACTAAGTCTTTAGTACGATACTGTAGAACAAAGCGGTATTATTCGAAAACAACCAGTTCTCTTTATGCCTACATACACCACACACACACACACACACACACGCACGCACGCACGCACGCACACACGCACGCACACACGCACACACACACACAGCGGACCTCTTATACATATTTTTTAGCAGTAGAGTGCCAGCTGTTGTAAGAGCCAGCTGGAAGTGATGCACATTTTACTGCCTGCAAATCAGCTTGCACCAATATAATCCCTGTTTTCCTTTATCTGTAGCCTAAAGCTGGGTGCCCTCACACCTTTACCTCTCACTTTCTGTGCTTTTCTTTGTCTCATTCTGCTGGTTCCAGCCTGCTCCAGTATGGAGAGACGCAGCCGCTTTAGGCTATAATGCAGGTCTGTGCTGCCCCCATGAGGCTCACAGAAACAGCAAAAAAATCAAAGAGATGATGAAATCCTGGCCTTTTTTCAGCAACCTAGCAGTGAGGTCACTGCTCGCTTTCTATACATCCTGCAAACTGAAAGGAGGGGCGGCCGGAGAAGCCTGGAGGAAAAGAGACGGTTTTATAAGGACACAGGACGATGCAGTCTATGTGGAACATTCCTCAGTCCTCCATGTTTACATTAGCTGGCTGTTCTTACAGCAGAAAATGATAAATAGGTTGCCGGTGTTCAGGTCCCACACTCTCGTCGTCTCGTAGTGCTGCATTTTCAGAGAACAAAGACGCTGCTGTTTTTTTTTAAGCGGCATGATTTATGTCGCTGTACATCTTTTTACAAAAGGTTGTAATCATTTTGGAGTGGATGTATTGAAAAATTAAAACCAAGTGCCGCCACTAATCCTGGATTAAAATAGAATGTTGTCACAATGACAAATGTGTGGGCTGTAAGATTTTAAAAAGAGTACAGACAGATAAATAGATGCGAAATTTGGATGGATTGGGTGGTTTGCTGGATGACTGAACAGACTGAAAAAATCGAGGGAAGAGGTGGAAGGAGAAATAGTCCACTCAATGGCTCGATTTATGTATGTTTGGTTGATTGAATGGATGGACTGACGGACACGTAAAGATGGAGACTGAGAAATGGGTTGTTGGGTGGATAAATAATTGGTTGGTTGGTTGGATGTACTGACAGACACTGAGATGAACATGGTGGGAATGATGGATGGATAGAAGAAATGGATGAAACATGGGGAGACGACTAGCCTGGCAGACAAATGAATGGCTAGATGGACAGACAGATGAGGGTTAGAAAGACTAATGGACATGTACCGACAGATACAGAATGATGGAACGTTAGAAAGATGAATGGATGGATGATCTTGTTTGTAATCGTGTAAATGCTCATCAGTCTGTCCAACCAATCAGACGAATCATTTTAATGATGAGCACAATAAATAACATTTCAGATTAATAAATGGCATCTAGAAATGAATAATGATGTAAACTAAATAAAACGGATCTTCAATTAATGTAGATAAACAATAACAACGTGTGGTTTGGGTTTGTTGTGTACTGCAGTCACAATAACAACTGAAACAAAGCAAAGCCGTATGTGCAGGAACGAACAAAGAGAAGCTTTGCTTACTAGTCCATTACATACATTAGTATCTGCAGAAAGAAGTGCTACCCGATTGGACCATATGAGCTTATGTCTGACTTGATGAAGTCATTCCCCTCCCCCCTCTTCACGTCTTTCTCTCATACGTTTTTACATCCATGTCGCCGTAGAGACACACCCATTCTGCATCGACCTTGATGCAGAAACGAGTTCATCGAGTCCATAGAGATGCAGCAGGATAGTAGAACATACACACACATGAACACAGACGATATGTAACGATACGTAACGCATCTACTAGCACAGAAGCTTCGTAGCTTCACAGACTGTCGATTGTCCTTCAGCACCTAAAGCTTGACTGAAATTCCTTAGCATTCCAGCGGCATCACAGCACGGTTCCCACACCGTGAAGGATCCGGAAACCCTCACCTCTGCCAGGTGCTTTAAAGATTAGCCTATTTTTAGGATTATTAGCACAGACAAGTGTAGCACATTGTTATGTACCAAGAAGAACAACGGAAGTCTGGATCATCTAAATAAATAGAAATAGAATAGAAATGAAATAGAATTTGCTTTTTTTTGTTTTGAGTGGATTCTAATCTATATAGTGAATATTGTATATTTGTTTAGTCTCTTAAATCTGTTTTGTATTGTCGTTTATCGGTTCACAGTCACCACTGTCTGATTTGTCAGGCTGAAACATGGACGTGACAGATCAGAGAGTCCGAGAGGTTTTATTGTCATTTCAATTACATACAAGTACAAGCCAGCGTTCCTCCTCCAAAATCACGGTGCAACAAAAAAAAAACAGAACGCTAACAAAAAACAGTACAAGAAATACTTTATAAAGCGTATAATAAATCTCTAAATGTGTCTAAACTCAACATTTGTCATCTAAACAAGTAATTTAGAGACAAGACTAAAGACTAATGTTAGTCCCTGGTACTTAATAAACAATGTCTGAGGTAGAAACAGCAGCCGACAGATAATTTAACAGATAGAGGTGCAAAAAATGTAAAATGTGTGCAAGTTGCAATAAATGTACAAATAAATATGTAATAAACACAGTAATATAGCAGTGTAGGTCTGAAATTGGTGCAAAAAATGCATAAAAAAGCTCAGGTCCAGACAACTCTGCAGTGTTTTGCGTAGACTTTATGTACAGATTTCTCTTTGCATTATACTAGAAGGTTGTATTTATTAAAAAATTGTATCATTGTATCATTTATTAATCATCTTTTGTAATAGCAATGGCAATGAATTTAGACATCCCAAGTTCTGTGGAAATTCGTAGTAAAACGTTGTTGTTTTATGAGGTGTCAGATCTGTTAAAAGTGCCACATAACCCCTTCTAGATTAATTTTTTTTTTCTTCATAAAAAATTATTTTATTTTCTAGTACACAATGTTGTCTATGGTACTAAAATAAGCAGGAACATGCTGAGGAAAGTGAAAAGCTATACTAAGAAAGCAGGGGGAAAATTGTAAGCATTTACACATGCAGAAATTTAGCGGCGTTAATATGAATGGGCAGCAATGGGTGGGCAGATTGGCGGGGAAAGTTCAGGCATGTCAGGAGGGAGGGGGAAGAGGGGTGCAAAATAGGGGCAACGGCTCTAACTGGGTGGCAGATGGATGCTGTAAGTTGATGAGGTGGCCAAGCCAAGCGGGGGAAATCTTATCATCCAATCATATGCCAACAGTTATTTTAGTCAAACAGAGTGGGCTCACCGAGTTCAACAAATGTTCCCAGCATGCAGCCTATACTGATTGACGAATGCACTTCCAATATAATATAGGACGAAAACGGTAGAAGAATAGATAGGGACGTTACATAAAGACTTCAGACTTTACCCGAAGACACACAAAGAAAACCGGCCAGCATTGGTAAAACGATCTTGGGCAGCTCCTAGGCTGCGCTAGCTGTGCTTCAGTTTACTGTTGTCAGCTCTCATTTTACTCCCTCTTGCTACTTAATGAGCCACAGTGGCGTTTGTTAGGGGGCCCTGGGGTCGCCCCCGGCCGGCACGACCGCACACACAGCTCAACGCCGAGGCTACAGTTTGAGACTATAGGTGGAAATCCTCCTACCCAAAGAAAGTTCCCAAGAGCAATGAGGCCCCCCAAGATTGCCCCCCCCCACACACATACTCCACAACAGGGTGCATACACTGGGCAAAAGAGGGAATGCATTGTCAAAAAAGAAAATATCAGATCTCATTGTGAAGAGTAATATCCTTTATAGGGGAGCGAGGAGTTTATTTTTTAATTGTTGAGGTTATTTTTCATTCCGGTACTTTGAACCAGTGCTTCTTTTTTTGCACTGAAATGCACTTTTTTTTCTACAGACCATGTTTATAGTATATATAAAGAGTCTAGTATGCAGACAACATTACAGCACAATATATGTGTGCAGTAATAAAATAAATATATTATCTTGATTAGTGTGTATTTTTTAAGTAATAATTTAAACTGAGCAACATTCAACCCTAAATTTCCCTGAAGGAACCACTTAAAGGGATCAATAAAGTTCTATCTATCTATCTATCCATCCATCCATCTATCATTTCAGGAATATGTATTAACATCGAATATGATTTTCCTGTGACAATGAATCTGATGCTATTCAATGTTACACAAATACTCTTCAATATCCTGGTAATAAAAACCAACTGTTACTGAGGTTTCATCTAAATATGTGTATTAATGAGAATAATAAGTAAAAGAATAGAAATAACACTATAGGGAAAATTGAAAACAAACAGAATATGCAAACATGTCGGCACTTTAAGTCAGTCAATTAAATATAATCAACTATTATTATATTTAGATCGTGTTATTATTAATTTATTTACCAACTTAAATGCACCCATTAAAAAACAACAGGAAAAAAATTCCATATAATGAGGTGCGGCCCATGAACCAGTAGAATCATGATCTGCATTTTTGGCATAGTTTTTTACACTGGATGCCATTCCTGACTTAACCCTATTTATCTGTGCTTGATACTGGTACTAGAATGCATTAAATTGTGCATCTTTGTGAGAATTGTGTGTGAAGTTTGCATGTGTCCACTTGAGTCTTCTACTATCCAAAAGCATGCATGTTAATTGGAGACACTAAATTGTGTTGTCTCGGTGAAGGTGTGTGTGTCGGGGGGGGGGGCAACATTCAGCAGGCACAATTGGAAATCCCTGTAGCAGAAAAACATTGGCCATCAAATCTGCAGGGCAGGAATAGTCCAGATTATTTGGATACTCTGCAAACACTGTGCAAATTGGTCTACAGCGGTTAAGTTTTAAATTTTTAACATGGCAATGTATCCACATTACGATGAGGTCCACAAAGCAAAGGTTGTTAAATTGCAGAAAAACTTGATTGGCCCAGGAACACTGTCTGTGACCCAAGTAAAATATCAGCGACCAGCCTTTCGTATGCTTTAAAAAGTTATTTTTTGTTCAGTTCCAGAATAACGTAATTGGCACCGTCATTCTGGGGAATTCCCTTTCCCATTTCAGTCTGCCAATGATTGCTAACACAGTCTGTGTATTATAAAATAGCTTGACTTGTGGAGGAATGTGAATTTGCCTGGACAGGGTTCCAACTCTCATTCAACTTTTTCAGAGCCAGAAAAAAAACAAACTCCAATGACACAAATAGCAGTAAAAAAAAGACCTTTATTGTGTTGCACATAAGTACAAGAAAATGAAATTATATAACTAGCATTAATTCTGGAATTTTTCAGATATATTAAATGTATTAATAATTTAATAAAAATTTCATGGTAATACTGCAACCATGCAACAACTTTTGTTACAAAGCCACACCGTTTGATGGATTGTTGAAGCATTATGGCTGCCGGAATGAGGAGTTTCACGATATTTTAATTTGTCACACCCTGCTGCTACTTCTTATGTAGTTCCTGGCCCGGTTTCTCACCGTCTAACAGACGAACTTACTCTACCACAAGACGACAAATCCCATAATGCACTTCATCTGACCATCTGTTCGGACTTCAGCAACGGCGTCTCCGTCTCAGTAAAATGTCAGCCAGCGCCGCAACTTACAATCTCCAGACTGTTGTAATGAGTTTAGTGAATCCGTGTTAATGTTTCAGTCTGAGAAGAAGTTTTAGAGAACTGAGAGCACTGTGTATATAAAAGTCTGTAGGTGTGATGTTCGGGTACCTACAGTTGGTCAAATGTTTCACACACACGGCTCAAAGAACAAATATTATTTACATCATCTTTCCTGAAAAGATTAATATATAAGTGCATGTTGAACGTTGAGAGAGTAAAAATGTCATCTATCTCTAGGTTCCAAAGCAAACAAAAAGAAACCCTTGCTACAGGCAAAAGCAGCTGAAACATCAAAGCAGATGAGATCCTCCAAAAATCCTCAGGTTTTTCCGAGCCTCAATTAGCTAATCGACTCGCGCATGGAGACTCGGTTGTAGATTTTAATTGGCAGTTTCCTCCGCCCCTTGCTTAATCCGTTTTGTCTTTGTGCAGCCCCTTATAATGCTTCGTCTGCTTCCACACACAAGGACACACACAGAAGCCACCATCCTTTTCTGAACAACAATGCAGCCACTCATCTGCATATGAGAAGTCCGATCCCAATAAAGATCACATGTATAATAGAGGGAGGGGTGCAGAATTTGTTAAAGCAATCCTAATTAGGACTGGAGACCGTCTACCAATCAGAGATCGCAATAAGTTGTAAAGCAGGCTTAGATTTGCTGGGTATATAAATGGTATATATAAAATCATAATAATGTTATTGTAAGAAATCACGTCCGCAGTCCGCCGACGAGATTTCGTTACGGGAATCCCGCGACCACGTCACTCGCTCCCGTAGCCCCGCCTTCGAGCCTGACGCGTATCATCCGCGATTCACAGCTGGAGCGAGTTAGTGCTGGGATTCCTACGGGTATATAGACGCCGACTTTTCACGGAGTCGGCGCGAATTATTGCCGTTGGTTATGTGTGTGTATCTTGCCTTTGATTGCCTTTGTTCACGTGTGTGTCGCTCGCCGTTGTTTTTGATCTCTGTCTGTTCCTGTTGTTGCAAACCCCTTTTTGCTCTGTCTCCTGTTTACAATACTTGTCTGCCTCTTTTCTATCGGGTGAAAACTGTCCCTGTCGGTGAGTGTTTGTATGCTTAGTTTCTGTGTAGTAGTGTGTGTGTGTATGTGTGTGCGTATGTGTGTGTGTGCGTCGCCTCACATCCATCCCCCGTCTACTAACTCTTTTCTACTCACTATTAATACTAATCTCTACGCTATCGGGTTTGGTGAAATAACATGTCTTCCTCGCTTTATTACTAACCCGCTTTCTATCGTCC
>JAOUQU010216408.1:0-13939 GCA_028566735.1 Ammoglanis amapaensis | reverse complement strand
GCATGTTCTCCCCGTGTCAGCGTGGGTTTCCTCCGGGTACTCCGGTTTCCTCCCACAGTCCAAAACATGCACTAGGTCGATCGGAAATGTGATATTGTCCAGTAGTCTCACAAGTTCCCACCACTTACTGGTGGTCATCAGGAAGGGCATCCAGACGGAAAACTCGGTAAATTACATTTACAATCATTTGCATCTCAGATTAGAATTGAGAGTCCATGAAAGGCTGAGCCAGCCGAGAGTCGCAGAGAGTCGCCGAGAGCCGCCGAGCAGTTTCCTGTCTGTTGTTTTCCTGAAATGAACAAATCCGGCGGATTCGAATGGCACCAGAAGACAAGTGAAATCCTGCCGTGCAGAGACTGCTGTAGAGACGCGAGTGAACCTGCAGAAAACATGCAAATGAGGGTCAAGCGAGAATAAAAATAGAGACGTATCACAACGTCTTTTTGTCTGTACAAACAAAAAACTGGCAAATATTGGAACATATAAATCGAAAAATACGCCGACCGGGCAAAATGCTCCGAGCAAGTGAATATCACTAAAATCAGAGACGGATTAATGGTTAAGAAACTGGAATAGATACAAGGTTTCTGCTTTAAGTCCCATTACCACTGTTGGGCCCCTGATCCAGGCCCTTAACCTTCGATTGCTAATAAAAAAAAGCGTTTCCACTGCAATCGTAAGTCGCTTTTGACGAAAGCTTCGGCTAAATGCTGAAAAACCAAATGGAATGTAAAATATTATCTCTTTATCATGGCACTTGTTAGTGGGTGGAATATGTTATGCAACAAGTGAACATTTTATCATCAAAGTTGATGTTGATTAGAGATCGATTATTTTTTTATGACTGTTGCTCCAATACTTTAGTTTGACCAGCACATTATCTCCGATCAACCTGCCTGTGTCTTTGGATTGTGCGACGAAACCGGAGTACCCGGAGGCAACCCACACAGACGCGCATTGGAACATGCAAACTCAACACAGAAACTTCTATATTGTTGTAACATATCGTCATGCCGCCATTTGAGTTCAGTTGATGGATCTTGGCAGGACAGTGACGGCTCAGTGGTTTAGGTTTCGGACTAACGATGAGATGGTCACCGGTTCAAGCCCCACTACCACCAAGTATTTAACCCCCAATGACTTAAGATGGTGTTCCATTGTCATCTGCTAAATGCTGACATTGTAAATGTTGTATAATGAGTAAATGTTAAATAATGAGTATGTAAGTATCTGTCATGAATGCAACCCAATTGTAAACGTGACAATAAATAAATAAACAAACAATGCATCTGTCAGTGAAGTTTTGAGCTTAAGGCGACACACCCGAAACATTTCAGCCGATTTTCCGGTGTCAGTACACTCAAGGCGGAAGACGAAACAGACTAGCATGCTAAAGGCGGTGATGGAGTACACTGGAGCCCGGTACTGTCCGAGTGATGGAGGGAAGCCGGCGTCCCAAGCCGGAGGGGGTTGATGGATAGCGTTGTGGCATTCCGTCATTTCGTGCTCGGGATGAAACGTAGAGTGGAGTCAGCACCGCCATGGCACGGTGATTTAAGAGCTTTGCCTCATTAGGAAATCGATCAAGGCTGGAAAAAGCCTGAGTGGCTGGATGAGGCGATGTTAAATCAGCATCCCTGCCCGAGAGTGGAGCATCCATCTAATAAAGGAGCTGACACAATGAACATCAAACGTACAAACCTGCCTCCAAATGTCTGTTAGCAACCAGCTACTGTATCACATCCAGAACAACCCTGTCGGCTGATTGGGTTTTAGTTTCAATGTGGATGAAGGGGTGAAACTCAGGGCAATGATCCCAAAAGCATTTAAAATGTCAAGAGGGGACCAGTCATACTTTTCATTCGCTCCGAAAAGATAGATGACATAATCGAGTTTCAGTTCTGATTTATTTATTTACTAGCGCTGTACTCGTGCTTCACTACAGTGGATAAGTTGATAGAAACATATGAGGTGGACATTCTGTAATGTCTGCTGTGCTAACCGCTACACCAGAATCAATTCTTATCCGATAAAAAAACATCCTCCTGCCAGATGCAGCTGGCTTTAGAGACTCACAAAGGTCTGCGTTTTATTTAGATTCTGACAGAAAGAATCACTTCTAACAGCTGCTGTGACACCATGGTGTGTTATTCATGCTTCAGAGTCGGATCAGATAAGAACCAGTGACTAACAGCACCATTAGTTTAGTCTGTTACCAAGGAACTTTGTCCTTAAGTACCTGAAACTCACATGATGGATTGCCCTTAAGTGCCCTTGATTGTATTTTTCCGGATGATATTTGACTCTATAAAAAGACGTTAGGCAATGTGTAACAGGTACAGCTGGCTCTATTTGGCAAATGATTTGCCTGACTAACCGTATTTGTATCTCGTAACGTATCTGTAAAAATGTAAACATTAGCCAAGCCTTACATTCTTTACGCTATAAATATGTGATAACAAATGAGCATGTTACCTTTTAACAATTTAATATTGTATTTTATAAATGTACAAAACCATTCAAAAGTTCAAACACACTTGCTCAGTCAATGTTTTCTTCTTCTTCTTCTTCTTCTTCTTCTTCTTCTTCTTCTTCTTCTTCTTCTTCTTCTCCTTCTCCTTCTCCTTCTTGATTTGACTTGTTTTGTACATTGTACAAAGAAAAGATCAAGAAAAAGAATCATTCAGTGTTGAGTCATGTGACCTCCTTTTCTCTAAATGCATTTGAGACCATTTGAGAAGGCAAAGACTTCAACAAGTGCTCAGAACCTCTGCAAACTCCATCAAGACAGTTGGAGAACCGTTCCAGGTGGCTCCTCGTGAAGCTGATCGAGAGAATGACAATGTGCAAAACTGTCATCAAAGCAAAAAAGGAAAAAAAAAGTGGACTACGCTTTAGGTGCGGTAGCTAGGGCTGCCCACTATGCCTGGCATGTGTGCTCACTGCTGTGTGTTAAAGTGTGTTTTACTGCACGGATTGGGTTAAATGCGGAGCATTAATTCCTATGTGTGTGGAAAGCAAACAGTGGTGAAAAAAGTATAATGAATAATAATATCTTTATAATAATAATAATAATGAATGATCATGAAAATATTATCTGTCTGCTACCAAATATTAAAACCACCCATGTCCCAACCCATGCTAAAGCATTTGAATCTAAAATGCTCTCCTGTCTGCATGAGTTGTTATTGTGATGTCAGCGTACAGCCCTGGATGATCCAGTAAAAGTGCCACTGCAACCTCTGTTGGTCCAGGCACGTAGCCAGATCTGGAGGAGAGATCACGTCCTGTCAGCTCGGATGCAGCACTGAAACCTTCCCTGTCAGATCCATACTGAAGTGCAAGTGGCTGACTGCCCGACTCTCTAACCCTGCTTCCTGGCTCGCGGCATCCTTCTTTTCCTCTCTCAGAAGTAAACAAGAGCATAAATATACAGGAGCTGTGCTGTGATTTTATTCATCCATGATAAGTAGTGCTTCATTCCAAAATATTCTTTTTATGGTTCCTGAATTATTACAGACTGCTTTTTCTTGGTTGTTCTACATTGTAAATGAATACGGAAGACATCCAAACCAGATTAGGTTTGATTCAACTTCATTGTTAATACACAATGTACAGGGCAACGAAATATGAAGTGTAGTATATAAGAATATAATGTAATATAGAAGTATAATCATATATGAACATAATCTACAGATGTCATTGAAAGTGCTATTAACATGACATACAGATGGAAAACTATGGAGTTGTGTAATAATGTGGAATTATTTCGCAAACAAAATAGCATTAAAGCACTTTGCATGTTGGCGTTCTGGCAGTCAGCTTCACCAGGAGTCACCAAGAATGTTTGTCTTACAGTCTTGAAGGATTTCCCAGAAACCCTGAGCACTGCGTTGACATGCTGTAAACTCGTTTTATTGGCTTTTAAACTGAGAAAAAGCTTTCGTGGTTAGTATGTGTCTACTTACCGTGAGAAGACAGTCAATTATGTTTAAGTGCATGTGCTTAAGTTGTGGTTTTAAGGAAACAACTCAAGTAAATTTTCTCTTAGACAGTCAACGACAAACAACTTCGTGACAAAGCAACTCATGTCAATTAGCGCTATATATGAGCAACACAAAAGCCATGACTCCTTCACCCTCACAAAAAAAATGAAGATTCTGGTTACACAAAGCAAAATATGTTTTATATTTCAGATTTTACAAGTTGCCCCTTTTGCATCGATGACAGCTTTGCTAATTGCACTCGGCTTTGCTATTTTCGTTCACTTAATCCCCTTCATGAGGAGCCACCAGGAATGGTTCTTGAAGCAGTTCCCAGAGCTGCTGAGCACTTGTTGACAGCTTCGCCATTGACATTCTCTCGATCAGGTTCATGTAAGACCACCTGAAATGATTTTCCATTCTCCACAGTCATGATCGAGTCGCCAGAGGTGCTGAGCACTTGTTGAGTGCTACAGCACTCAATCACTCTTTTGGTCAAATAGTGTTTACGTAGCCTGGGAGTGTGAATTTGGATAAGACATCAAATTGAAAAATAAAACATTGACCGAGTAAGTGTTTCCAAACTTTTGACTGGTGCTGTAGCTCCATCATTAACTAGCTGCTCTACCATCGCTTGACCACATTAAAGGTCGTCACTGGTGAATTTTTATCAACATTCTTATTTTGAACAAATTCAATCTGCTGTCGTAATTCACACTTCAGATCTCGAGTAAAGACCGAAAGCTACAAAAAGCAGTTCTGTGGTGGAGGATGACCAGGTGCACTTACACTTAACCAGCATCTTCGAACTGTCCACTAAAAGTATCTGGTGTAAGCAGATGATGATGAAATCCTGAACTCTTCTCCCCACACACGACCGTGTAATAGAGCTTCTCAGTCAGCCACATGAAAGCCATTCATCCACAATACAGCCTGTGGTAGACCTGCAAACGATGAGGGAAGGAGAATGGATAGCTGTGGCTTCAACCTCCGCACACATTTTATTGACCTGCGACGGGTTCAAGTCTGTAATGCATCACAAGGAAAAGTGGATTCATCCACGACGAGTACGGAATATAGTTCAGGGTTGATGGAGAATCGTGGCCTGTTACAGCGGCGCCATAAAGTCTGCTCGGTCTCAAACGGTCGACAGGAAAGCGCTCGATTTCTCTCAGATTTATCGTTCTGGTCTTGAGAAAATGGAAACCAAGAAAAATGGTCAAAGTCTGCAAAACTGCTCAGTCACACAAGTCACGATATCATCTCACAATAGCTGTCTGAGGTTAAAAATGTCTCACCTGTTCAAAACAAATGACTTATTGATTGGACCCTGAAAACCTGCATATTTGTAATCTGTTTGAGAGTCAGACCGATTTACATGTGCACATGTACTGCCACCTAGTGTTCGTTTAACCACACACAACAAAATACGATTAATTCTTTAGGAAAAATAGTTGCTTTTATTGTTTAATATCATATGGTGATTTCCATCAGTCATCACATGGCATGAAACTTATGACGGGAAGTCGTTTTTATAACAAACGGCTTTTACAATTTAGTCAACAATACAGGACAATTATTGACAAACGCTTCATCAATACACCACAGAAGTCACGTCGCCATCTTGTTTATGACCATATTTGGTGTTCCGGATCTAACCAGCTCACAAAATTCGTTTTAAGAACATTAAAAGTTGTAAAAACGTTACTTTATTCAGTTGTAATACTTTCAGAACGTTTTCAACCTTAAATTTCTGAAAATGTTTAAGGAACATGACCTAAAGCTCATTAATTGCAACACTTTAGAAACGTGTTGGAGTATTCTACAAACATTTTAAATGATTTCTATTCGAGAAAGTGTAGAATGTGTTCTGTGGTAAGTTCAGAACCCTATACATTGTGTACATTTGTCTCCTGAACACCTGAATTCATATTAATATCCCATTCTGACTGGGTTTGAGACTACTGAACTACTGAATGGTCAAAGTCTGCAAAACTGCTCAGTCACACAAGTCCCGATATCATCTCACAATAGCTGGTGGGGCGTCTGGTTCGATGTCAGTATCGAACGAACCATCGAACGTAGGAAAGTGAGAAGCAGTTCGTTTCTTCAAATACATGATAGAGAACACCAGAGTTATATGAGATATACTGTAAGATTTACACATGTGCTGGTTGTTAAGACCCACACACACACAAGGACTCAAAACTCTACCAAGCGTTCTTCATGATTCAGGAATTTGATCAGTCTGCCAGGGATGGGTAACTTCTTTAGTTTCCTGAGTCTGTGGATGCCGACGAGCTGGCGAATCTTCAGCCTGCAGAGCTGCATGAGCGGCCGTGGCGGCACTTCAAGTAAAAATACAGAAATTAATTTAAGGGTTTTATACATTATAAATAGTTTATTTTATTCCACTTTTATACTTTTATTGGAAACAGAGCTTTAAGGGGAAACGATGATCATGTAATGATTATGTGAATCTGGCCTGTGATCAGAAGGTCCATCAGCTGGTTCCATTTCCAGAGCCGACAGGTCAGGACAGAGGTGCCTTTGAGTAAAGCTCTTTACCTGCTTTCTCTTTGATAGTTTCCCAGTCCGGGTAGCTGTCCAGATGCTCGGTGAGTCTGGCACAGAGCTTCACGTCTCCGACATAATCCAACAGCACGTCTATGATGGGTCCGGCCCAGTGACTGTACTTGTCGGTGGAGATGACCTCACAAAACTAAAAGAGCAGTAAATACATCTGTTACAAGTGCCTTCAAGACTGAGGTGGGTGTATCAGCCGGTAAAACAACCCAAGGAGTTAGAACTACATTAATAGTAATTATACACTTTTATAGAAGTATTATGAATGTTTATAGTAGAATTATGAACTTTTACAGTTAAACAGTGAACGTTTTAAAGTAAAACTTGTTTAACATAATAAAAGTTCTACTGTAACCATTGGAAGTAGATTTTCTTTAAACTCGCTCCACCCACCTGCACACATGTGTTCTGAGATGTAGCCCTTTCCTCTCGGTGGTGCCTCACATTTCTTCTGTTGCCCGTCAGATCGAGCGGTGGATGAGGATTGCTACCATACGTGCAGTTAAAGCATGACATGGCGTCACATCCGTTGTCCATCAGGTACTTAAGCATGGTCAGGTACTTCATACAGAACATGACGGTGGCAGGGAAGGTGGTCGGGTGGGTGGGGATGTAGGCGTTCACGTTCGCCCCGTGCTCCACCAGTAAGGTCACCGTCTTCATGCATCCTTGCCTCAGAGCAACCAGCAGAGGGCTGAACGTGTCCAGGTTGGGATTGGCACCGGCTTGGAGAAGCATGGCGGTGGCGTCGATGTTGTTATTCATGACGGAGAAGTAGAGGGCGGTGCTCCGGTGGTCCTCATATAGCTTCCTCCGGTCTTCAGAAAGCACCGCATTAACGTCGAAGTCAGCATCGATGAGCAGCTCGAGGATCTCGTCTCTGTTACGCTCTGCTGCCACGTGGAGGGGGCTGATGCCACTACGTCTGACACGGGCCTTACTGGTGGCAGGGATCAACATGGACACGATTCTGAAAGACAAAGGTGTTAGAGACATCACCCCTATAAGACACTGGTCAACATGTTTTCCTCTGTTACACTTAACACCAGTCCAGACCTGTCGTCCAACAGGAGTGTAGTCTCGCCCCATTGCATTAGGGAAAAAATCTGGACACTTACGAGAGGCATGCTAGCACTCCAGCAAAGGAGTAGCATATTTTAGGCAATGGTCATTTTGAAAAACAATAATAAAAATTAAATAATTTCCGGGGGTTTTTCTCTCAGTGAGCCTTCTTAAGGAAAAAGAAATTGTACACAATCACTGGACATAATTTAGGTCTGAAAAGGTTATGACAATGGCAATAAACAATTGTGGTTTGTTATAAGATTGTGTAAAATGTTTAGTGCTAGGTTATTAAGTGGCTATTATACTACAGTTGTAGTATATTAACATTAATTAAGGACGGCACGGTGGTTTAGTGGTTAGCTCTGTCGCCTTACAGCAAGTTGTCCCGGATAACCGCATCAGTTTACTCCGGGTACTCCGGTTTCCTCCCACAACCTAAAAACATGCACTAGCTTGATTGTGGATGTGAAATTGTTCCGTAGTTAGGGGTTTTAATGTCTTGCTTCTTCAGCAAGGGCACTTCAGTTTTGAACCGGCAACCTTAAGATCGCAAACCCGGTTCTGTAACTACCAGGTCACGGCTGCCGATAAGTCAGATTTGGTATTGTAACCCATAAATTTAGGCATAGTGAGCAAACTGTGTTTTCTTTTATTTGGTACTGTTCAACAAAAGCAAAAAGCAAAATGGACTAGAAAAGACTGAATAAAAAGAAAAACTAATTATGAAATAATGAATCCAGCATTTTTAAAGATCAGCTTTGTATTTTTTAAATTTAAAAAGTTTGTTTTTAACACAGTTAGTTTTTTCTAACTGTGTCATCTCCATCCATCCGTCCACCCATCGTCTAGTTTTGCCATTACTTAATCAAATTTAGGGATTATAAACTTTGAGTAGAATTATGAACTTCATGGCAATCATTTTATTTTGTTTAATTTAAATTTTATATAGATTTTTTAAATCATTGATTTTGCTTTTTTTTCATTGTGCAAATGCAATTTTATTATACAAATATTATACAATACAATAATTATAAACAATTATATAATTCACAAAAACTTTTGGGGTTTATTTTAAGATTTAATTAACTACTAAAACATAAAATTTATTCTCCTTTCAATTAATTGATTATTTATTCTGTTAAATATATAATAATGAATTGATTCATGATGAATCATTACGTTAAACCTACAAATGCAACGACACAAAACTACATAAGAAATAAGCAACAAATTTAGTTCTAATGTTTTAGTTTTAATGCACTGCAATTTTTTTTAACTATTATATGTGGTAATTAAAGACACAACAGATGCCGATTAGTAGTAATGATTATAAAAACCCTATAAAAATATAAATGTAGTCGTAATTAAACGTGTACAGTACGATGTACTGTACGATGAAACGTGTGTTAGGGATGTTACGTGTTATTTCATTTCCACCAGTCACTGGGACTTACTGACGTGTCGTGTCATTATTTCCCTTTGACCCAGACCTGAACCATGTTGTGCTGCACAATCATGAGACACACATCAGCTGCTCAATCCACCACTGGCCATTCTGTAACACTCCCTGTCTCACACTCCCTGTCTCACTCTCACCTCTCATCATCGCGCTGGGCTGCGATGTGGATCGGAAGGAGTCCGGCTTTGCCAGGTCTGTTGGCATCGGCATTTTGTGATAGCAGAAAATCCACAATTTCGATGTGCCCATTTTTACTGGCTTCGTACAGCGCAGTGGCGCCATCTGCTGCCTGACTGTTAATGTCTGCACCTGCAACCAGAAGGAAGCAGAAGATTGTTTGAAATGTTGTTGTTCTGACAGAGATACGTAGCCAATATAGTCAGAATAATCGATCTACCAATGTCTGCCTGTCTGTCTATCTATTCGTCAATCTATCCATCTGTACATTCGCCTATTTATAAATGTCAATGTCTGTCTGTCTATCAATTAAACTATATATCTTTTTAGCTGTCTGTCTATCAGCTTGTCCATCTATCCATCTGTCTGTCTGTCTATTCATCTATCTATCCATCTGTCTGCCCATCCATCCATCTACTGTCTTTCTATAATTCATGGTGTTTCTGTGTGCCTTGCTCACAATCAGTAGTTGAGTTCTCTTTTCTACCTCAGTTTATTTCCCAATGAAACATGGTTGAGCATTTAAAAAGTGTGTCCACATACTTTTGGACATATACTGTAATATACTGTATACTTTGCTAAAATACCGAATAGAAATCCAGTACCATCGGGTTTCAGATGTACCATTTTTCAGGAGGAACCGAAGTGCCTGTACTTTCCCACTTTGGGCAGCTACAAAGATGGGCGTGATGCCATACACGCTGGTGGTGCTGATTTTGGCTCCGGCCTTCACCAGCATCTCACAGATCTCCACATTGTTCCTGCACACAGCCTCATGAAGAGCGGTCCAACCCTGGATACAGTTTTTATTTACCGTCGCACCGTGATTCAGCAGCATCGCGACTATGGCGGAATTTTCTCTCTCACAGGCTGAAAAAGAAAAGCAAATCGGAATCATTTGTAATTGTGTCATTGGTTTATTCATTCATTTGTACTAATCTGTGAGTTCTAGTGAAGGTCAAATTTATCATCATTGTACACTCTCATTTCTGCATCACGATGGTTTACTAATTAGCACTATCACCCTTCACGACCAGAAGCCCAGGGTCATGGGTTCGATTGCTGGGTAGGCTTTTTGTGCATGAGCTTGCATGTTCTCCCTGTGTTTGCGTGGGTTTACTCTGGGCGCTCGGGTTTCTTACCAAAATTTTGACCAGTTTGATCAATTCAAAAATCAAAGATACAATATTGATCCATGACTGTGTTCGGTGTGACTTGTGGGATGTTAAAAGCTAAATAATCCATCCATTCAACCAACCACCTATGTTGAGACCATTGTGCAACAAATCTTGCAGCTTTAATAATTTCTCAGTTCAATAATCCATGATTTAACGATCAAAGAATGTTTTAATTAGTACTGTATAGAATAAAATATATGATACAACATGCAATCAATAGTTGAATAATCTATCGACTTAATAAACCACCCAAACAGAAGTGTAAGATCTGTAAGAATGCATGTCGAGATGAGTTGTTGACTTCCTTGATGGATCGAGTGTTACCTTTATAGAGCGGCGTCTCCTTGTCCTCGTTTGCGATGTCTGGATCGGCACCTTTCTCCAGCAGACACTGTACACAGTCCTCAAACTCCCTCGATACGGCCAGCAGGAGAGCCGTCTGATCCTTCACAGTGCGCTTATTTATCATTCCAGGCTGAACTGTGAGACAAACGTCCAAGGCGAAGTAAAACCACCAATTCAATTAAGCACTGAGCAGATTGTCAGGGTGTAAATCATCTCTCCAGTTGTACCTCTGAGCAGAGCTTTAATGCATTGCTCTTTTCCATAGTGTGAGGCTTCGTGAAGTGGAATCCAGCCGTCTTTTCCCGGCATGAGAAGGTTGCAGTCAGGCTTTTTGATGAGCTGCCTCAGGATCCCCACATCATCGTCCCGGATGGCCTTCACAATCGGGTCCATGTCTCTGTCACCAAAGAGAACCGAAATGAGGACTCATTTTGGTACGTTTGAGATTTGAGGTGTCACTGAACTCACTCTTTCTCCTCTGGTTTGACTTCTATGAGAGTTCCATCGTACAGACGATAGGCCACCATACGCTGTCCGTTCCCAGAAATAAAGTGACTGACGATCACCGGCTGGTTCGTTTGGTCTCTGCACAAACAGACACGTGTTCGGTGTACAAATCTTGTCTAGCTTATTAGAATCTTATTGGAAATTGTCACAATTGCTTTTAATTGCACAGCAGACTCAATGAGTCCCATGTTCCAGCATAATAAACAGTTCTTATTACACATCTATGATACTCTCTCCCTCCTACTCTTCGCTTAATGTTTTCCATTTAAGAATTTAAATCATCTCTACAGCAGCATGATCATACATCTTGAACTTTGAACACCAAAGCCCTCACACTGTCTCTCACTCACTCACTAACGCAGTACTAATTCTCTCACTTATAAACTCCAAAGCATGCACTGACTCCAAATGATTACTTTTCAACTTGCGTGAAATACCGTTGCAAAGCATGGTGTCGACCTGGCAATAAATGTTCAAGACTGGCAGTGGATCATGAAGGAAAAGGTGGACTGAGAGAATGTGATTTGATATTTTTTTGTTCTGTTATCATAAGTGCAAAATTAGGTTTAAAGGAACAACCCAAACCCAAATGCTTGTTTTGTTGCATCACATCATTTCTGAAAGCTGGTTTGTACTTAGGCGGGTTGGCAGGACATGGAGGAGGATCGGCCTGTGGTGTCGGGCGTCGAACCGCTCGTGATGGGGTTGTCCTGTGTAGCGGTACGAGGTTCTTCGTGTTTTCAGTCGCTGAGGTGGCGTTTTCTGATTCGGCGAGACTGCGTTCGATGGCCAGCTGTATCTGCTCTTCATCAGAAAGGTAACTGTACAGAGAGAAGTCATCGCTGCCCAGTGTGGGGCCACGGGAACCCAAAACAGGGCCACCGGCTGCTGTCATGATGGGGTCCTGTATCTTAAAGTATCATCAGTACAGAACGTTTATTAAAAAATAAACATTCATGTTTATTTCATGTTCAAATTTGCATTCATTTACATCAATCTTTGTTATTTACTAAGCAGAATCTATATATCCATGGTAACAGGTAACAGTCCTAAAACTTTAGGGTCCAAGATTATGTCCAAGATTTAATTCACCATTCTTGTAGGTTTTGCATTGATTAGACCTGATGTCTGGCACGTGGAAGCATGTGGATGCTTCATGATGAAGCGTCCAGATATTTTTGTTATACTGCGTATGTCCGACCCAGCTGTCCTTGTCTAAACAATAGCAGGTCAGGTCATGTCATGCAGTCCTCACATTATATGCTAAACGTTATTAGACCAGACGCTCTCGAGTCTGCTTTTCTCTGATAGAAGTGAAACTCTACACGTGTAATTTACATTGAAACCCATTAAAGACTCTTTACAGCCAGTCTACAAACGCACAAAACACACACAACAAAGCACGATCCTTAAAGTCACACGACACTTACCAACTTCTAAACAACTTCCTCAGCTTTCAAGCACACACACATACACACACTAAAAACTGTTTTCCATAAAACTGCTGTTTCATATCTGGATCCTGTCCTCATGGCCTGCAGTTCTGTTTATAGCTCCTCAATTCTAACATGTTCACATGATCTTTTGGGGGTGGGGTGGGGTGGGGGTGCAGGGTGCCAGCCTCTTAGCTCAGATTGCTGGAATGTAAAGACGAGCTAAAGCATTTCTGTAAAAAAGTTTCAGGCTGAAAACAAATTATAAACCAATAAAAATGTTAACGGCACAGTTCCATACAGATAAAATGTAATGAAAAGGACTGAAGCATTAAAGAATTGGAAGGACCGTATGTGCTCACGGCTACAGTTATAGACACACACAGTACCAAACATGTACAAAATATATATACAGTATATATACATATATACAGTTCATATATACAGTATCAAAAACCAACCAGAACGAGGGTAACACAACAACAACAACAATCGCAAACGCAAAAGAAATCCTTTATATTATTTTTCATTTAGATCCAATGATTGTGTAAGCTCGCAGTCAGGGTTGCCAGATATGCATGCCAGGGTTGCGTGCAAAGCAGACACTCGATTTTAAGTCAATTTAAATGATTTCTGCAGCTAAATGCTGTTTAATACTAAGTACAAACCTTATATGCTTAACATCACCGTATACACCAATGATGGCTAAGTGGTTAAGGTGCTGGACTGGAGATTAGAAGATCACCGGGTCAAGTCGAATGACGACCAAGTTACCACTGTTGGGCCCCGGAGTAAAGCCTTTAATCCCCAATTACTCAAGAAATAATGTTCCATTATATTTGTAACTCGCTTTAGTCAAAGACGACTGCTAAATGCGGAAAATATAAATATGAATTTACATTTAGTAAACATTTTTATCCAAAGAAACTTATAGTAAAGTTATACTACACAGTCTGGGCAATTTAGAGTTAAGGGCCTTGCTCAGGGGCCCCAACTTTAGTAGTGGTTGGATTTTAACTAGCGTCCTTCTACATTTTACAAGGATTACTAGTCCCCTAACCACTAAGCTATGGCTGGCCCAGATGCTCTGCATCAGCATGTCTTTGGACTGTAGGAGGAAATCAAAGTACTTGAAGACACACACACACACACACACACACACACACACACACACACACACACACACACACACACACACACACACAC
>JAOUQU010216193.1:0-13941 GCA_028566735.1 Ammoglanis amapaensis | reverse complement strand
ATATAGTATATTAATACACACATGGTTGTGTATATTTACATGTATACAATTTATGTATTTATGTATACAAACATCAGCCTATGTGAGCTGTTAAAAGGCCTTTTACATGACAGACACACACACACAGGAAAAGTAAAAACATAATAAATCCGAGCTTGTAAAGCTCATTGTTTTTAATACCTGAATTATTTTTTAATACTTTAAGGAACCAAACAGAATTATTTTCGTTTAAGGGGTCAAATAATATTTGAGCCTATGGCCAACTTTGAACTACAAAATGAATGATAATAAACAGAAAAATAACCTAATTTTATGCTGCAGTGCATTTTGCATGTCCACGCCCGTCTATAAGCCAAAATTTACAATGTTAAATTAACTGCAAAATATGCAGGGGGTTGAATACTAATTAAGGGCACTATATATATTTAAATATCAATGTAAAACCATATAATGCTAATAATATTCATATTTCCACAGTCATCCATCCATCCTTCCATCCATCTATCATGTAAAATGAGATACATTTCTTATTGCCTCTTCCTACTAAATGTCTGCAACAAACTTTATTAAAAATAAAATAATAAAACATATGCTTTTCCCTGTATGTACACGATCATTTCAGGAAGTCAGTTTCTTGTCTCATTCTGCCGATGCTGCAACAGCCTAGACTAAAGTGCATGGGTTCGACAGACTTGAACGGCGTCCAAATGTGTCATCTATTGAAAATATATGGCACATCATAAAGAGGAGAACCAGATAATCACAATCACGGAATGTTGAGCAGTGTAAGTTTAGTACTTTATTAAGAGCAGTGGTAAATCAGTGGCAAAGGTCCTGGGCGTATAATTGAAGGGTTGCTGGTTCAAGCCTAAATACTTCTAGTTTGCCACTGTTAGGCCACAAAGAGAGAGAGAGAGAGAGAGAGAGAGAGAGAGAGAGAGAGAGAGAGAGCGCACTCACTTACTAACTCAGGGTTATGTCTGGGAACGCTGGAACCTATCCCAGATTTTTATTAGACAAAAGGCACAGAGAAACACCCTGGACGAGGTAACAATCCATACCAGGACAGACACACACACACACACACACACACACACACACACACACACACACACACACACACACACACACACACACACACACAATCACGGAAAGAACATACAAATTTACACAGAAATGACCCAGATTTAATGAAGATTATTAAGCTTTGTTTCTTAGACTGTATTATGTACCAATTTTAAGTCCACCAAAGGCTGTAGTCTCGTTTTTTTAGTTCTTAAATTATTTAAAATGTTGCACCACAGTGATCAACATTCGTCTCACTTTTAAATACGTTCCACAGTTCAAATTTGAAATTTGCTTATTTTTTGCATATTTTTTATAATTCCAGTTAATTCGTCTTTGAAGACTGGAAATCTTTTCTTCATATTTTTGTCATTATTTAAAAGATCTGGATGATTAGCATATTGCAATAATTGTTATATTGTGCTTTACAAAATTTTCAAACTTTGCAACTAACCTTAACTAATAGTAGTTCACAGAAACTTTTCAAAAGCTTTTTTTCTTGGCATTATAAGATTGCTCATGTGTTTCAATGGTAAATTATTAAGAAAAATGTAATAAACAAATGTTCTAACATTAATATTATGCAAATCTGGCTTAATTTACATTTAAAAGCAGGCATAGACAAACACCGTAGATAAAAACCTCGTGTACTCGGCGGTGTGATGTTTGAAATAGGTTTTGTTTATACAAGTTCAAGAGAATTAGCATATCACAGATTGTGTTTGTTGTGTTTGACTCCAATTCCCTTGGTTTTGTGTTGTTTGGAGCAGATTAGCCCTGATAATACAATACACATCATTGGTATTCCTTATCTTCATCATCATGATGTCAAAATTAACATTAATAACACAAAACGTATGGCATTTCATGTAGCTTTTTACTATTCTGGCCTTCTTATAAACATTGATTATCATCTTTTCCCACAAGATTAGCTTTTTTTGTTTATTCATTTTCTTTCTGATTTAGCACCTCCAATTCAGACTTTCTTTTCTCTCCACCAGTATCAACCCGTCAACCCCCCCCAGGTGTTTGTGGTATGCGTTTATGAAGTTCAGCATTGTGCATGAAGAGACACATCCTGAATAATGTTCACATCATATCTATGCCGTCAATCAGCCAACAGAGATCAAAACTCATTATTGAGAGACCCCATCAGGCTTTCGAATCCCACCCTTAAGTGAACATCCGGCCAATCGCGGTTAATGTTGCCAAGCTAGCAGGTAGAACATAGACTCGATATGATGTATTCAAGATCTCAGCTCTGGTATGTGGCTCTTTCACGAGATTCCTCACAGTTGTCTAAGGCACTTATGATCACATGAATTTTTCTTCATCTTTCTTTAGTGTCAAAACCTCATATCCATATGTGGCAACTGGCCAGACCAAGGTTTTCATCAATCGTTTGGTGACTGGGTTAATTGACTTATTTTTCATATCCTAGTCGATTTGATGTCAGTTTTCCATCCTTGACTTCACTCACCATTACATACTGTAGTAATTGAGGAACCTTCTAGCTTCCACCATAATCCCCAATACTGTGTGTTCACTGTTCTACTGGCGATGTGCTCAGACTACCTGAGAGATTGATAATGGCCTTTCCACCAATTCTAATTCCTCCTGCAAATCCTTGTAATTCGTTCCCCAAGGATGTTAAACAGACATAGTGAGACATCTTATACTGTCTTATCCAGAACCATGTGATGTATGATTGGCTATCCAGACAGCAGCATGCTATTGGAAACAGATCTTACCAAAGTAAGTACCAAAATGAGCAATACTGTTCATTGTGAGATTAAACCAGGACCTTCCTGCAGTTGGGGTGACAGTACTACTCACTTTGATGGTTCGATTTCACCCACGTCACTTGGTTCGACAGAGTAAAAATGCATCAATCCACCTCAGTGATTTGATGGGGCCCTTTCATTTTATTGGCCCCTGATATCACCACCTCAGCACCAGATGCTTCATCATTCCAAAGGCTACAAATTAGCATTATTTGAAATGTGCTCACGTCCTACCGGCTTCATTCTGGCTGTTGTTTTTATTTCTTCAGGGGAAGCTAACTGACAAAAATGTTCTAATTAATTTTCACATTTAAATACAGCGTGGAGTTGAAGTGTTGCTCATTATTTTACCTATTTAAAAGTAACATCAGCAGACCAGACACTGCGTTTACAGTAAACAAGTCATCCAGTTTAATATATTTTGTTTTTAACATTGAAGCAGATGTGCAAAGGACTGCAAAAATGTGCCTCCCACTACAGTATAAATAATTGAATGAAGAGATAAATAAATAAAATAAAGTACACTTGGTTTAAAAAATTTACTCTTCTTATTTTGTCTGGAGAAAAAGATACGGCCTTAAACTACTAGTATTTCAATAATTAACCAAATATCCCTATAAAATAAAATTACTACTATAAAAATTTACCTGTGTAATACTATTTTGTTTGTATTAATCAACATCTCTCTCTGTTTATTATCCATATTAATTTCTAATTATGTTATACACTTAATTCCTTTTTGGAATTTGTTGCATATAAAAACATGATTCTTCCACCAACATGTTTCAAGTTGAATTATAAAGACCAGTATGTTTAAAGAGTATTAAATAAAACAATCTGTAATTGTAGTTTACTATGAGTATTTTATTAACTACAGATAAGAGAAACACAAGAATAAGACTTGCTCTTAAGCGTTGGGTGATGTTAGTGTTGAATGGGTCATCATCTTTAACACTTCACATATCCACACATTGTGCACCACATATCTACATAACATGATTCCTCCAGAACCATGACTTAAGTAGTGATGGTACTGGCCTGGTAATGTGCAGTAATTGTTTTTGCCAGATGTATTTTTTATGGGACAATAGCTTAATAATATACAATCCACTATTTCTTCCTATACTTGTCACCCGTTTCGGTCTGCGACACTAAATAAAGGCAGTATGACCAACACCACTGCACCTGTTACACCCATTCCAGAATAACACAGATTTATGGCATTATTATGTTAGTATTAGTGGTGAGAATGGACCACCAATCAAATATTATTTTATCAGTTCAGCTCAGTCGGAGTCTATTTTGATCAATTGTTCAAGTATGTACGTCCAAATGTTGGTGTACAAATGATACAGTCAGTAATTGTTTAACTACAGAATGTATCTGTACAGTTAATAAAGTTTTGTGGCAAGATATGTCATAAGTCAGCTGTCTTACTAATTTTTTTTTACTTATGTTGTAGTATCTGTGCAGGGCCCTCACCAGAGGGCTCTGTTGAAAAACTTGCTGAAGGACTACAATCGTATGGAGCGGCCAGTGGCCAATGACTCTCAGCCTCTAACAGTCATCCTTTCTCTCAGCTTAGTACAGATCATGGATGTGGTGAGATCTTTGCTGTATTATATATATAATAATAATTGCTAAAGATTTACTTCTGATACACTTTCTATCCACCGTCACCACAAAATCTCCCCACCAACTTTATTCAACTGTATTGTTTTACATATTACTTTATACACTTTACTGGAGCTGTTGAAACATTCAAAATTCCCAATGGGGATCGATGAAGGAATATTATCTTCTCTGCTGTGCTGAGAAAACCAGTCAATTATTTTATATTTTATATTATAAAATACATTTTAATAATCTTTAATAATAATGCATAACATTAAGTGGCTAGTAAAAATATATCTTTACCAGGAGTTATGCACATCTTATCTGCGATTGGCAATTATGCCAAAAAAGAAATGTTTTACTTTGCTGCTAAGCAGTGAAACTCTATCTAAAGAAGTGAAGACACTGGGTTGTACTGGAGAGAAAACATTAGTCCAGTAGGCTTATTTGTCAAGTCTGCTTTGCTGCGGTCAGCTAATACAGATCCTGGCACACCACAGCACTAAAAGCAGACGTGCAACTGTCCATAATTAAGATTAAGACTTACTTTGAGGAAAATTAAAAAGCAAACTTTAGACAAAAACGTCTTAGCTGATCTTAAGCTGCCCTGTACTTAATTACACATTGACAGTGCAAAGACAATCTAGTCATTAGCTTACTGCATCTCACTTCCTCTCTACTGAGTGAGGAGAGCCGTGACGAACACTCGTATGTGTGCAGTAGCCTTTTGCATCTTCTCATTTGCACAAGGTGGCTTCATTGGAGCCTCGAGTACAGTCGAACTTGTATCTGTTATGATAAATAACCGACTCATTTGTACCTTTACATTGTCTGTATTTGGTAGATGCTCTTATCTACAGCGACTTACAGATGCACTTCCATTTGTAGGTGTTGAAATTGTATGTGTTTCGTTGTTTAGTACTAAAAAAATACATTGTGTATTGAAATGTATTACTTGTGTATTGTAAAATTATACTTGGGTTCAAATTAATAGTCTAAAAATCTAATCAAGTAAAATGTAACATTCAAAAAGTACTGAGTACAAGTTGCTTACTTTCCCCTCATGAATGCTTATAGGACATGTAGATAAAGAGGTTTTAATACATACAATAAAACATATCGATACAGTATGTAAAACATTAACACGTGTAACATGATATTTACCATAGACCATCCCACAAGACTTTTTCAAAGATTGTTTCCCAAACAGTGTTTCGTAACCTTCGTGCTGTGAGATGAATGTGCTACCCACTTAGCCACCCATGCAGTTGTTCTCCAACTCATGCTCTACCACATTCTGTCTGCTGTATTTAATCTTCAGATGTGTGTTGAACTAAATTCCATCTATAGAATTTGGCCACAATCAAATTATACTTAAAAGTCAAGTCAAATTTCTCTGCACCCCATACCCCACACCACCCATCTTAAAATACAATGTCTCAAAGCATATGCTTTCATATCATCCAGAAGACTACAGAAACCCCCTGCTAAGCGAGGCAAGGGCAAAAGCAGCAGGGGACAAAATGCTTACATTTATAAGGGCTAAATCTTAAGAAGTGCCAGACTCAACAGAGACCTGTGCTCCCTGGGAAGCCTGGAAAATAATTTGAACGAATTAGATTAAAGCAAAACATACACGAAGCAAATAATTCTATCCAAAATTGAGGATTTGAAAGTTGAAAAATATTTGAAAGTTGTCAATCCTCATCGTTAAGATGTAAACCAATGCACTGTAGTGCCAAATCTGGATTGGATGAGGAACAAAAAAACCTGCAAAACCAACAAAGCGAATCAGGATCCACTGTGGCAACCTCTAATTGAGAACATTCGAAAGAAATAACATCATTATTACTACTATTATTGTTATTTTAAGTCCAGATAGTTAGAGATAATTAATTCATGATTTGACTTTTTTAATCACATTAACTTCATTAGTATTTTTGTGGGGTTTTGACGTTCTTGGAAACACAGTCACAATTAGTCCTCAGGGATTAATTTAGAATTACTTTCTAATTCCATTTCTGTGTAATTATTTTTTTAGTCATAACCAACATCAGTTTGATTTTTGAATCTCTCTGTGACTCAATTTTTCTGTGGTCATAACGATAACAGGCTGTTTGGTTTTGTCCATCCTTTGATTACCAATGCGGTGTGATTTTTACTGCTTCACTCAGACATATTATAATAACAGAATAATATAATATATAACTACATGTGAGACAAACAAGCTGTGTTGGTTTTCTTGTTTTAGGATGAGAAGAATCAAGTTCTTACCACCAACATTTGGCTTAACATGGTAAGTCTGAACCTTTTCTTAACGTCTACCATAAGCACTTATACTATAAGGTATTTTTTAAATGTCTATAGTGTTAGAGATTATTTCTATATATTTTACATAATTTGTACCCAAGATTGCAGCTTATTTTGATCTTACAATAAATAAAACAGTTAAATGTAATTTGCCATTGAAAGTTATTTTTAAACCAATATTTTTTAAACCAGTAAGTAAGAGATTAAAAGGGTCATGAATGAAGTCACGGTGCATTGATGCATCAGTGAATGTATTAGATACTTGCACGTAGTATTACTAGAGCGGCCTTATTAAGACGACCAATAAAAGATGATTAAATAAAGAAAATAAGCAGACAAATAATAACTACAGAGGGACAAATATTCAACAGGATCAAGAAATACAAATCTTGATGCACCCAAGACCTTCTTGCTGTGAAGCGACGATGATAACCAATGTCCTGCCTTCCTATGTTCTTAGAAACAGTTGCACAAAACTTATTTTTTTTATCACCATTCATGTAATAATTACTGTGTTTAATTTAGACGAATTATGATTACATGTAGGATAAGTTATTTTATATCTGCCACAAACAATTTAACCTTCTGCCATGTTTGTTTATCACATACAGCAATGATGTTCTTAATGCAAAAGTCCTTTTTAGTTTGAGTTTCTCTCTCAGTAACGGAGCTGCGATTATTGTGTGTTATTATAATAGTAATACAGCTTTAACAGATTATGCTTCAATAATTACGTTTCAATAAGCATTAGTGAGATTTCGAAACCGTCGAAACAGGTCAATTTGACCGGTAACAGTTGATTATGTTAGATGATGTGTTTTGAAATGATCTTTATCTGGTTTCATCCTTATACGACATTCCAGAGTTCACTGGGATGCTGGGGGATTGCTTATTAGTCTTATGCAGGGAGTAACAAAGATATATTTATAGTGCGAAGAATGAAGTCATTGTACGTTGATGCAGCTGTGATGGATTGTGTTGCTACCGTGCATGTAATATTTTTAAAAATGGCCTTGATGGGTATAAAAAATGAATAAATAATGACAATAAAGCTTAAAATAAATAATAGCAGAGAAAAAAAAGCACTTGTGGATTAAACTGCTACAAATTGATGTTTAGCTTTGTGTTTACAGCATTGGTATGATCACTATCTGCAGTGGAACCAATCAGAATATCCGGGAGTAAAGAACCTTCGATTCACCACTGACCAAATTTGGACCCCAGATATTCTGCTTTATAACAGGTAATAACTCTGCAAGTTCATTAATAAATGGAAAAGAAAAAGCATGAAAACATTTACCAAAAGATTGTATTTTATTTTATCTATGCAAATATGTCATAGTGGGTAGCAGTGTCACCTTACAGCAATAAGGTCTTGGATTTGATCCTCAGACATGTTATTCTTGTCTCTGTGTGAGTTCTGATTTCCTCCCACAGTCCAAAACATGCAGTTGTGTATGTGTGCACAAATGTGTGCATGTGCGCACACAGCACTGGGGACCCACTGCCACATGAACTCAATCTCCTGCTGGATTTGCTGTGTGCAATGTTCTAATTAAATGAAATAAACTATTCCAAACAAACTGAGAATTTAAAAAATAGGAGGATTTGTAGGCTGGGTTGAAATAGTTGTTAGAATTTATAGAACATGTGGTGTGTTCCAGGCGTTTCGGTCTAAATTTCCCCAGACAATAGACAAATAGTCAAATCAGGAGCTGTGTGATGAAATGCAAACAATAAGAAACATATTCTTTGATGAAAACACAATAAAATAAAATAATTTCATGTTATTGTCTCTTTTTCATTTTATTTTGCAATGCGGCCCAAAAACTCTTATGACACTGATTATTCCTTACACTTTCGAATTATAAAGAACTTGTTTGCATCATTAGTTGCTGGCGTGGTCTCATGATAAAACCGTCTAGAGAGTGCAGGGTTCAAAACCAATGTGGCAGAAAAGCGTTCATGGTCTCATTTCACAGCGTGATGGAGAAACGCTATTAATCACCACAGACAGCTTCTATCATTTCCATGGCCATATTTTTCCACAAACTGTCCCTCTGCTCTGCCAGAATATTAAACGTAATGGTTACAGAGGATGTGATATACTGAACTGTCTAATGCTAGTTAAATGGCAAATTGTGGTACAAGCCCAAATCTGAAGAATCTGAGACTGTATGGAAAAAATAGGCCTGGAACAAACTACAAACCTATTTGGAATGTTACAATTAAAAGATGGACTAAATGTGAAATATCTTGCGTTTATATGATGTATCTCCAGTTCACCTCATTTGCTCAGGTGTGGAGTTTAATTGTGAACATGGGGGCATCTGCTGTGAGGGAGTTGGAGTGGTCCAGCTGAGAGAAAATACCAAATTCTCTACATATTGTAAAGGAAAAACTGGTACTAATAGACACACATTCGGTTCTTCTTTTGTTTCCTGAATGTTTCCAGTGCGGATGATGATTTCGACTCCACCTTTAAGACTAATGTGCTTGTGAACTCCAGCGGTTACTGCACCTACTTGCCTCCAGGTTAGTTTGCTTATTTCTCATTCTGTACGGTCAAAGGTTTGGACACCATTTAACATTCAATGCATTTTCCTGATCAAACTTGTGCATGTGCAATTCAACTCTTGGATGGACTTCATCTCTGGCTGGGGAAAAGAAGAGACTGGTTACAGTGCATGTGTTGGAAAACAGTCTACTACAGTTTAGACAAAAAAATACTGGAATATGTGCAAGACAAATGCATTTCTATTTTAATTACATTTATAAATATGTTCACATAACAGACAGGCTTTTATTCTCATGAGCCCCATGATCCTGTTGTTGAATTACAACTCATCCTTTTTTCGTCTCAAATCTCAATTTAGTCCTTGTAAAAAATATTAAAAATCAACTTTAAACTCAAGTTACAGGTGTTGTGATGATATTATCATGGTTCAGAAAGTTCTGTAAATGGACAAGAGGGGATTAAAACCTAGCAGACATTCACTAACAGTTGACCTTCAATGAAATCATTCACTGCCACCAAAATGATTTTGTTGAGTATTTACAATATCTTAAATACTTACAATTCCATTTAATAAATGTGGAGACTGAATAGGATTCATGAAATCTTTGATAGAATTGGTATATTGAAGGCATTCCGAGTGCGGATGTTTAATTTTGAAAAGAAAGAACAGCTACAGCGCACTTTCATTGTGTACGGGTACGTGATTGATATTTTTTATCAAGAGTAAACGATGAGCAAGCAGGTTTAGAATGAATTTTCCAAGGTCGTTTTGGGAATATAGGTTCTAACATGCACAGTGAAGATAAATGTTATAACTGATTGGAAATGAACTGTGACGTTGTCTTGCATTGATGTTTATGTGGAAGATTTGTTAGCTCAAGGCTTGTATTTGAAGATATTCATATGTAAGTCCTGAAGAGTGAACTGGGTTATTGTTTTTCAATGCTAAATGGAATTTAATAAAGCATTTTACCTAATCATGTTTTGAAGTAACAAGTGTAATTCTACACATTTTAATTAACCTAAAAATCACGTCAATAGATTGCACAGGTAAATAAGTCGAAAGATTGCACAGGTAAATAAGTCGAAAGATTGCACAGGTAAATAAGGTTGCCAGATTAGAGCGATTTCCAGACCAACAATAAACATTTTTTTTCATATGTCAATTTTGTACACAGCATGTACACAATGGAGGTTTGGTATTTGATATCTATGTCATAATACAGTGATTTGATTATTTAATGGTTGTTACATTAATTACTTTAAATTATAAATATATACATTAGTAAAAATATTAGAATACATTTTATGTAAAATACTGTATAACCACTGGGCAATGCAGTATGAAAATGTTTTGGATGATCTATTTTTTGGAACATTCTATTATATTTTAATTAAAAGCATTTAACCTGTTTGTATTACTTTTGTTTATGGTTTCTCGATTTTCCAAACCAGATTTTTCAATCACTTCAATTGAATCCATTTCCAATCCAATTTCATGTAATGCCATCCTGTCCA
Organism: Ammoglanis amapaensis; assembly: GCA_028566735.1. Lineage (NCBI taxonomy): Eukaryota > Metazoa > Chordata > Actinopteri > Siluriformes > Trichomycteridae > Ammoglanis > Ammoglanis amapaensis. Next base: position 3,132 of record JAOUQU010216193.1, on the reverse strand, counting down.
GGCTGTGATACTTTTTTGTGCCAAGTAAAACTAGACCCAACACGGGCCAGAAAAAAAGAATGATGAGGGTTATAATTTGTACATACAGCTGCAAAAAAAATTAGATGTTAGATATGATTAGATACAATTTATTTTCTTGCTCATGGTACAATATAACAAAAAGCAAGATTAAGAACCCACATTAAAGCACCTATAAATCTCGAAGGCCTTGCCCATGACCCATTTCTGCCCCCATTTATATGAATGTTGCAGTTAAACGGTGAAGTGTGAATCCCAAACGGTTTCATAGTCTCATCTACACACTACATTTGTCCACTACAAAGAACATCTTACATCGATCACTATACAGCCTTAAAACAGAAGTATGTAAAGATATGCCCTGGTGTGAGCAAAACATTAAAGTCTGCACACAATGAATTCTCAGATAAATAAGAAAAAAATACTAGTGGTGTGTGACGGTAGTTTTTGTGTACTTGTACTTTTTATGTAAATTTCTCAGCATGTAATTTTTACTTAAGTATGTTTTGTAATGAGATTGGTACTTCAATACATTTTAAGTGATGCCTGTTTCTAAATAACAGAATAAAAAAACGCTTATAATTGCATTTAGGAAAGAAAATATTGCAGTGAAAACAGGGTTGCCCGATTGTAACAGTGATTTCCAGATACAAAAACTTTTTAAAATGCACCAAAAAGTATCACAGAAAAAGCAACTGATGTTTAGCATTCCAAAAATAATAAACCAGTTAAACAAACATGATCTACAAACCAACATCTTATTAGAGTACAGACTAGTAATTATGAAAGGAAAATATTTTTGCTTGCGTGAAAAATATTGATATCAAATATAAAATAAACCATAAACCATTTCAAATTCAATCCATAAATAACAGTATTGATGTTTTTTTGCATTACTTGTTTCATTTCTGACTGCATTTTATTAAATTTTATATAAAAACTACCATTAAAAAGCAACTATTTACTTACACCCACTTGTCATGATAAAAAAACCCCACCAACAACAAAGAATTTATCACATTAATAATACTTTTCTTGAGTAACATATTTTATTACTCTTTCTATCTGTAGTTGACACCTTACGGTCAGCAGAGCTTTTACAACCATTTTTATACGTTATGTAAAAACTGGCTTGGTGCCCAAGATCATTATTCAAAACGTCAAATCAGTTTCTCTTTAAATCAACTTTATTGTTTCTACAAAATCGTGCTCTCAAATGCTCTCAATACCAAGAATATAAAATCAATTCTATCTTTGTCAACATGTTCCCCGTCATTTCTACTTCTTGTTAACTAAATCCGGCTGCTGTCAGCGGGTGTCACATAAAACAAGAATAGAACAGATACTTCAGTTAATATGACAGCAGCCAGTCGATAGAATTCTTAAATTGTTTTGTTTCAACTCATATGTTAACTCAAACAAGATTGTTTACTGACGGAACCTGTTTCTGCAAGCACATAAATAGAAATTTGGGTTTCAATATTAGTTACATCTAGTCGTGAATAGTTGTTTTTTTGCAGTAGCTTGGGTAAAAAAGCATTCCAGTAAAAAAGTGCCCTTAAATATGACTAAAATCCCAAAATATACATTTGCATTTATGGTCCGATCACACATAAAGGTCAATGCACCCCATACCATGACAAGTGTTGCTATTGCATCTTTTACTGACATTTTAGAAGGTCCCTTTCATTTTTGGCTTGCAGAAACTAACCATCTGCTTGGCAAAGTTTCTTCTCTCTTTATAAGACATTTAATATTGAAAGAACTTAATGACAGCCCCTTACCACTTATGAAACTAATTATGGAGCAAAAGGTGAATTTGGAATGAACACAGATTTATAAAAATGCCACAGTAATGTTGTTTCTTGCTTCACTACTTGACTTTATCGTGTGGAAGAGTAATAAAAAGCAACGGACCATATGGTTTTACTGGATGATGCTGTAACCCCCCATCCAGTCCTCACTTATGAATTCCTGCTTCTACACCAGGGTGGTCACTTCCATAACCACAAAAAGAAGAACACCAGTCTACAGTTACTTAGGGCACTGCCATAAACTTAAAAAAGAGGACATCAAACCCCCAAAAGTGGTAATGATCTTTTGTCACTTGCATATTCCCAAACTGAAGGAGTTCAGACCCCCAAAAGGACGACATGTGGAATTAGTGAAATATATACAGCTTGAAATTTCAAAGATAATAGAGACAGTTGATCAGCTACTTTTATAATTACGTATAACATTAGAACCCAAAAAGGAAACACCAGGTAGTTACAATACCGTCTACACATTATGTTGTTCTGAAACATTCCGTAAACATTTTCATACTGGGGTGAATATTTTCTTTTAAGTCTCAACTTTCTGACAATTTATCTTCCATTAAAAATTCTCTATTTATTAACTATGACTCAAAAAGGTTTTTATAAATCTTTTTACACAGCTGCTATTCTATCCCACTGCACTCACAAACTCCTGCTGCCTTCTACAGCGGCTTCTTTCTAAAGGAATCTGTTCACCCAGAGTGCACAGCAGTATCACAGACTAGCAAACTTTTGTTAGTGATTGGCCTCTGATATTAGACACACAGTTCCTCGGGTAGCAGAAATGACAAAAATAACACCAGGTGCTCTATAGATTTGCAGCTTTGGGGAAGAATCGAGCCTAAAATCATGGATAATGGTGAGGATCTAAACTATTTCTATAACTGCTTGATGTGACTTGTGTGATGAATGACTGAAAGCTTAATCTTTATTAACTGAATGTCACTCCTGTGTAATGCAAGTGGATTTAAATATCAATTGTTTTTAATTAATATATAATAAAAGACATGGAATGTGTTGTTTTAGTTGTTTTAGATTCAGTGCAGACTAATCCATGGTGAAAAATAACATGTTCCATCTATATACAAACCACTTGTTTAGTATATGGTAATTTATTTTCTCTAATAATCAATTTACAGTATTCAATTTAAATAATGAAATAATAAAAACATAAACTGTAATAAGTCATATCTTTGTTATGGGACTCGGTAATAGAAATAGGACAGTGTAGCCTAGTGGGTAGAGCGTTGGTCTGGGAACCCAAAGGTTGGGGGTTCAAATCCAGGCTCTGCTACAC
>JAOUQU010216086.1:0-13946 GCA_028566735.1 Ammoglanis amapaensis | reverse complement strand
CACACACACACACACACACACACACACACACACACACACACATATATATATATATATATATATATATATATATATATGCTAATTAAACAAGGCCTTTACACTGAGGCTTCATCCCTGATCCTCAATTGTTTGATTGAACATGACAAACATTGCATTGTAATATAATCTCTAACTAAGATAGATTAGTTATATAATCTTATCCTTAACCTAATACAATTGTATGACATATGCATGAAACTAGAATGGTGAGCAGGGCCATGCAAAACATGTCTTTAAAACTATATTTGCATAAAAACAGTTATTAACTTGGAATTTTTGCACAGTACATTTTTTTTCCTGAGACAAAAAGAGGAGGTTTCATTTCCAATGCGTAAAATGTTTGTTGCCAGTTTTTTTGTGTTAGGGAAAAAAACATCATCCAAGACCAGTGATTTAAAAATCTGTGCTAATTGGAGTAAACAGTAGATAATTAGTATCACCCATTAAACGATCATGTTACTCTATAATCACAGCATAGAATGGTTTTATGCTCAACACAGATCATCGACATGATATTACATGCAGAGCTTAGATGTGTGTTAATTAAAGATTTTATCTGGTATGGCAGTATGTTCAGACAGATGCCGACTGTAAACATGGGTTAGTGGAATAACATAATAAGGAATCTGACATAATAGTTTAATCAATATTTCGTTTCAAATCGACTGATTGTGCCAAAGTATTAAATATTTCAATAAGAAACACTAACAATTGCTGTTATAATTGCATTTAGTTGCATGTTTCTTTGTCCCAATGTGTCATCTTTTTTGCCTTGATACAACAATAATTAAAGGCATTGGGTCCTACATAGTATTCTCTTGTAGTCAATCATTTTATGTGTTGGATGCTCCCACTGATAGCTGGGAGCACGATCAGTCACACTCACCTCGGGTGGTGAAGATGGCAAAGTTATTCTCTCCTGCTTATCCAAAGTGATGATGGGATGTTAAACTGAGCAAGACGAGCACTTTCTCCAGAACTCCATACAGGAGCTGTCATTCTGGTCAGCGCTCACAGATATAAAATGATTTTTAGATTATACCCCGGCCATGTTTACATGCTCTGTATTTTACAAATGTCCGAAGAGCAGGAAAGGGTTCTGAGGCCATTTAACAAGCTTTACTTCATGCAGAGAATCATTAAAACTATATGATTTACCAAAAAGGGGTTTAACATGGTTGGTGTTTGCATATTAAGTTGCTTTATTCTAAATAAAATCAGATGATGCATTTTGATTTAACTTTCGTCTTCAAACTATAAATACGTCCCGGTGTAGGAAATATAGTGAAGTGTACATAGAGTTAAGTATGGTGCTTCTACGACATTGTATATCTTTGTTTATTGGACTGTTGGTGGAATTTCACCCACATTATATATACACAAAACAATAATAATAAAAAAACATCATGCACAGTTTGCACATGTTTATCACATACATCGTGGCTGCTCCTCACAAGCATGGTCATATCGTTGTTAATTAATGGAGTGTTAATTGCCATCTTCAGGTCAGATGCATTATCATGTTCAGTCCCTCAGTCCCCGGCATGATACTTAACCAGCAATGTTGACTATATTTAGCCTAGTGTAGTGTAGTGCAGTGTAGAAAAGTGCATGTTGATACTGACATGTACTGTGATATGCATAAGCAAAATATAAAATATGCTTCTTCGGTGTAACTGATGTATTGATGTGAAAAGTTCATGGGTGCTCCGTCACTGCAGATTTTCTTTCAATGTTAATTGATTGATGGTCTTTTTTTTTGAAAGAGTGCCAACATAACTGAGGATTCATATGAGAGTTCTGTCACAAGTGTACAATGAAATTAATACACAGCGTGAGTTTTTTATTGTATTTTATTATTTCTTTCACAGCTGCTGGAACCGTGCTTTTGACTGCAACCACAATAATATATTGCTGGTCAATTGAAAAATAGAAACAATATTACTAATCTGTCAAAATGTTAATAATTTAATTAGAATATAGTTTTTAAGGTATTATGCATTCATTTCCACAAGACAAAGAATGTGATACATTTTCTCATTAAATGTCAAAAATTATTTAGTGTATTGTGTAATCCCTAAATTCCCTTGCTAACAGTAATTTTTTATAAAATCTTGTTTTAAAGTGAATTTTCTTCTCACCATGGTGGCAAACCATCTTCTAATGTTCACTGAAGCTTTGAGGTTTTAAATTGATGTTCTGGATCGTTCCCCATTTTCTGTGAATGAACAACAGCATTCACAGCTTACTTTGAGAAACCTGAAGTCTCCAGACCCTGCTTACATCCTCTTCTGCTTGGTCCAATGTCAAAAACACAGACGAGTCTCCAGTCTCAGCAAAGCTATGCAGCAGTGGCTCCAAAACAGAAACAGGAATGCTGAAGTTCAGGTGTGGATATGTAACCTTGGCTTTAAAGTCTCTTGTATTGCTGGACACAATGCCTATACACAAATGGGATATAATAACAAACAATAAGTTAATTTCAGATGTTACTGGGTTGACTGTCACATAACAGTATACTTTTCAACTAAACAACCTTTTGCATATGATGGTACAGTGATAATATGGGTATGGGGCACAAAACCACGGTCCGGTGGAGCAGAGCTAAAACCCTGAAATATTTTGGTAGAAAAGGCTATGATAAATTCCCAGAAGATGTGACAAATAAATGGAGGAAAAACAAGGTCACTATCAAGTCTGCATACCCGAGTTTGGCACAGTGTTTATGATGGATTTCATTCATCATGCAACCTTCATTATTCTACATTATCTGGGCTTTGCAGCACTGACAAACTTACCTGCCAAACAGCAACTACAATTTTAGTACAACTTAAAGTGTTTTAGTACAATTTAAAGAATCTAATACTCTAGTAAAAGTAACAATATGAATTCCCCAGATAGAACATAAAACAAGCTTGTGGGAAAGAATTACTTAAAACTGTACATCACCTAAAAATTCCCCAGTTTTGGTACGAATGACGGCACCACCACTGGTTCCACATTGCACTGCGCATGTTGTCTGTAACATTACTGGCTTGTTTTTTAGACTGATGACTTTGGAAAGGATCCCTGACGTCAGTGATGGGCCACAGGATTTACCTAAAGCTCCATAACCCAACACAAACACGTCCTCACCTACAAACAGAATCAAGTAGATGTTAATAAGCAGCATATATCCAAGGCCTTATATTTCAAAAGTGCCATGTATCCTAATTACACAGTACCCATTTTCAGTTATATCATATTGTAAGATCCATTACTCTTAAACTGATGATACTCCTTAAATGATTTTTTATATGTTGCACCGCCACATCATTCTGGTTAGGATCAGTTTCCCCGAAATGACTAGGCACAATGCAGTAACACACCTCATGCTCTAAATGCTTTAAAGACTGTCAAGCCGTTACCGAACCTCAGCACATTGATCACTCAAGTGTGTATGCTACACTGGCTGATAGCACCACCGGGGGTTCAAGTCCTGTATTCCAGCAGCTGTGTGTTAACATAATTAACATTTGCACAACCTGAGTATTCTACTGGTTTAACTCTTATTCTCCTGGGTGCAATCATGACAACTGCTGCATAAATAATTCTTCTGACCTAGGTCACCAAATGTAAAACAGTGTAACCTAATACATATTACTGACATGTCCATTATAAAAAAAAACAATAGTGTAAAACAAGAGTTTTGTCTGCAATATAGGAATGGCATTTATTAGACTTATAGCTATCAAGGATTGACGTTCATACCTGGATAAAAACACTTAGTTAACTGTGGCACCACAACATCTGCAGGCTTTAGCAGCTGCACCACAGCAATATCATATGGAGAAGACGCATTTGAAGAGTACAGTACTTCCCCATTTACAGAGCATAACCTGAAGAAAAAAGAGTAAATCAGTGTCATCATTTGACTAAATTAAAAACAACATGATCCAATAAATAGCTGCACCATTACCTTTGACCACTGTTGAATGTGACTTTCAAAACTGTTTTTCCATTTACAACATGTCTGCAGGTTAACAGCAATCGTGGGTTTAACATTATTCCCGAACCCCACTGTTGTCCACTTTCAACCAAAACCACTGTTGGAAATAATCCATTATCTCTTATTTGCTGTGCATCTGCTTTGACTTGTGGGTTGTTCTTTAATGAGTCTGCTAAGATAGTGCTCAGTGACTGATGAGAGGTCACAGCTTGTAGGATGTTTTTCAGAATTAAATGAAAAGAACAAACTAAGGTCAAACCAATCCATTCATTCGACTTCCAACACAGAGGAGAAACAATTAAACCTACAAGATACAACACGTCCCCGCTGCTGACAAATACACCCCCTCCTTCAGTGCCAGGCAGACAGCGAGCATCAGTCAAAATCAGTGCGTTCTCATGTCCTGCTGCATTACTCACTACGCCCTTGCTCAGGGTGTTCATGAAAAGATCGGGACAGAAGGAGCCAAACGGAGAGCCACACACCAAGACAGAATGTCCCTTCATAAGAGTGGTACTTCTTACCCAAGGTATAAGCTGTCCTTGTGTACATGTGGACAGTTTTAGCACTGCAAACCAACTTAGAAAACGGGGGTCAATTTGCGGTTCTGCTTCCTCATCACCGATATAAAAACTCCACTTGTCCGCTTCTAAGAACAGTTTTTGGAAAGCCATCTGGAACTCGATACAATTCACCAACATGAAAAGCTCAGCAGGCTGGTAGCTCGCTAGATGCCTACTGGTTTTACTTTGCTCCCGTGTCCAATACATATGATGAATTGAAACTTGCATTTCTTTATTAAAATTGTTGGCGCTTAATATTTTTGCACTGCTGTTCATACAATCTTTATCAATTAGGAAATTGGAAAACATCGCTCCACTGCACAGCACAAATCCTGAATGATTATTCAAAAACACTCCACTGCAGCTCAGTAAACTGGATTGTCTTTTAGTGTCAGAAACAGACACAACACAACAAATCTGCTCCAACATTATTAAAAACAACTGTGATGTCTAATGGCTTTCAAACTAAAGTCTCTTTTTGTTTTAAATTCATGAAGTACTTCAATTTAATACCAAATCTGTTATAGAATTTAGAAATCAAAACATTTACACCACTATGTTTTTACACACAGCTGAATAACTCCTACAGTGTAATTAGTCCTCCACGTTTCCCCCAATTCTTGCAGTCAAACACACTAGTAAACGAACACAAACGAATACTGAGCACACAAGCCTGGGGAACAGTTAGGAATTAGGTGCCTTGCTCAATCGCACTTCAGTCATAATCTGTAAACTCTGTGTATCAAACCAGCATAAATTCTTATGGATGTGCTTATGGAAGAATTCCAGCGGCTGCAGGTGACCCAGACTGTAAAAAACAAAAAGCAGTAAATAAGTTAAGTAAATAACTAACAGTCTAAAAACATGCATGATTGAATCATGGATCTAAACGGAAACAATGTTGTTTAAATTTGTAATAATAATAAAAAAACATATTTAAATACCCAATACTGTCACCATTTCTGCCACAAGATAATGACGGAAAATTATTATTCTACACAAGCGGACTTCACAGTTGATAGTTGATACACATAAAAATACTGATTTAATGTATGGATTACTGTAATTATACTAATAACATAATATATTGATTACATTTGTTTTCTATCATATGTACAATTAATAAACAAATCCACAACTTTCTGCCATGTAAATCAGGTACAGTCAAATAAAATAAGTGTTATAGCCCATTAATGTGACAACAGAGGAATTAAAAAGGTTAAACTGTTCAGCCTCCTTAACATTTATCTATTAGCATAATATCTCCACAATCTGTGTATTAGTAATGTATATAATGTATGAAAAATAATCTCTGATCATTTAGATCTAAAATTATATATAAATCTGAACATGGAAGCACAGATCTACTGTGTAGTCAGTGTAAATGAAAATATACAACCTGTACAATTACAGTGTTGGATCATTAAGCAGAAATATTAAATATTCCTGGATAAATACTCTAATTATTGTTTAGAATAATGTTTTAATTGTTTTAACGATGGTCTGTTTAGAAAGTTGTACTTTAAAACGTTTATATAGTACGTTAGCAGCATGTTAAAGTAACTTTACGTCGGTTGCTAACTAAGGAAAAGCTTGATAATTAGTGTGATAATGGTTTATTTATAATAATGTTTATTGACCTAAATGTACTAAAACGTGTGAGGTTTTGTTTCTAACCCTGTTTAGTCTGAGACGTTTAAACCTTTAAACTTTATTAAGAATTTTAAAAGGATAATCGTGTCGAGCGTCACTTATAACGAGCAGAACTTCAGCTCACCCTGGTTTATATTTTATGTAAAATAGATTTAATAGCGACACACGAAGCCTTTCTACAACACAACCACATCAACTCAGGTCTACATGGAGTCAAGAACACATTCCATACGACACAATAGTACACACTACGTATTACCAACAGGGTTTAGGAAAATACAAAGTTAGCAAGCTACTTAGGGCCCTAGTGTGTGGTTTGAAACGCAGCCTTCAAACGCTCATCCAATGAGAAAGCCGGTTAACTCCCTAGTAAAGCGACTGCTGATTGGAGCAGAGTTTTTATTTTGAACTGGATTAAATTAATAAATAAATAATGAACATTTTAAATTAATAATAATTAAAATACATCTCAGCCAACACTCGAGACTATTTGTATTACTCCAACAGGGTTCGGTCCAGATGTTTTATATACTTACTGTCTTTCGACATTCCCCAAGAGATCAAATGTATTACACAATGTAATTTTGAAAGCCAACTTTAAATGTATAAAATTACCTTACTTATTCCTAATTTACTCATTATTTTTTATCATCAAGGTTTGCTTTAGTGTAAATAAGACTTGCATCTAACTCTTATGTCATGATAATGGCAATTAAAATTAAGCCATTGATTTATAAGCCACCCGTAAGCATATCTAAATCAATAGACATGCAAAATCCTGTCAGGACAAAGCTCAGATAGAATACAGAGAAACCCTCAAATAATATCTTTATTTAATTGCTTCTCGAGGTCAAAAAATATTGCATCATGTAGATATGTGTAGGCACGTAATGTTAAAAAGATGACAGTAAGCAGTGAAAATATTTTCACAATATTTACAAATGCTGTACATGAAGTGCCTAGTTACTGAAATGTTCTTCTACAACGTGTTGTTCTTGTGTACTCTCATATCACAACTTTTATAAATAGTATCTGATAGTCAAAAAGTACGTATAGCACAAATGATTGATGCAGTAAAAGAGGTAAAGTGCTGCAAATCCGAAAGAAATACTCGCTAAAGAGTCAGTATATATTCCAGATGTATTAAGGCACACAAGTGATAAAGTAAGAAAGCATAGTGTTCTTGCACCTCTAGCTTTCTTTTCATGTGATCGTGGCACACCTATTCTGCTTTAACCGGTACAATGCGTAAACTGCAAAGGTTTGTAACAGACAATAAACATAGTAAGTTCTAAATATAATACTCTCATAAAAAGTATTGGACTTTTTAAATGTACCATGCATTTGTTCCAATTAGAAATATGGTTTGGCACAAATTAGTAGCACCAGCATTGATCTCTTATATAATGTCACCACAGTTCTTCACATCTGAGTAAAATATGTAATAAATATACGAAGCAAGTATGAAGTTTCAAGCCGGTTGGATAACACGAACATTGTGACAAAATTAGTCGATATAATTAGAAAGCCATCGGAAACCTTCCCCATATCCTTGTCTCTTTAATACGCTGCACATGAAAACTTCCATCGGCCTCGTGTTTAGCTCTTTAAGTGAAACATTCCCCTAAAGACAAACAAAACAACAATAATACGAAACAAGGTTAGCGAATGGCAAGCCATTATTCATTTCAATTAATTCCATTGATTATTGAATTAGGCACTGCAGCAACAAACACCGGAGTCACATTTTAATTATAATGTATACATTGTTCCAAACTGAAGTAATCCAGTGTGTTTTGTAAGTTAAATCGTGTAAATTATATTGGAATAAATATGTCAAAAACCTGACCAAGTGTCCACCTTTGAGCATTTCTCTCCTCCAGAATCATAGGCATCCATATAGTGTCATCTTCAATTTACAACTACACCAGATATTCATTCACAGCTTTCCATAATACTTATGTGATTATCTGGTGCCTCTATGGGACTTAAACCTTTACTGAGAAACTGGGGTAAGGCCCAATTCTGATTCAATTTTTTTTCCCAAATATGTTTCAAAAGTTTATGGTCAAGGATTAAAGCTTATGTATATATGTACACAATAATTACAAGGCTTTAAGTCCACATACTTTTGCTTATATATTTACAGATTGTTGTTTATTTTGACTTTTTTTTTAGAATACTTTTTCACCTCTGTGCTTTTACACAGTGTGTGATGGGAGGCCCTAGCCATGACACCCTGGGAGAAGGTTAGGGAGGGGCACAAGGGTGTTTCAGTTCAGAATCAAACCAGCAACCTTTCGATAACAAGCCTGGTTCTCTAACCAAAGGCCACGACTAACCTAAAATTGTGTTTTAATTAGTTGTAAAAAAAAAAAAAAAAAAAAAAAAAGGGCAGTCTGCTAAAATGCAAAACAATAAAATGTATTCCAGCTGAATAATTTTGTGATCATGTTTCTTGATTGTTACCTTGCCAGTAGTGTGACCTTGCAGGCCAAAAAACTGTCTCAGCGCGTCCTCGCTTATTGCCTCTGGTCGATCAATCTTGTTTCCCAAAATAAGAATTGGCACATTGGAGATGGTCTCATCAGTTAACAGGGCCTTTCATTAGTGAGATACAAGAACATGTTAAAATCTTCATTTAGAAGATTATCTATCTACATACAGTAGTGTAGATTCATTTCTCGACACAATTTACTTCAATAACTAAAATGAAATTGCACCCACAATGTAAAAAATGTAGTTACAATAATTTACTAGTAATGTATGCACTACTAGTACTAATAATAATTATAATAAAAGCTTACATCTAGTTCAATTTTAGCTTCCTGTAGACGTTCACGATCAGCAACATCTACAAGGTACACGATTCCATTTATGCAGGGTAAGTAATTTCTCCAAACTCTTCTTGCTATAGGGAATAGAAAAGTGTTCACTTGCAAACTCTATTGGGAACTCATAATCTATCAAATTCCATTTTGATTTCTATGCATGAAAATATTAAAACATACATTTCATGCATTTCCATTCTCAAAATAATAAATTATAAAATTAAGAAAACACTGTACATGCAACGATATTTATTAACAGACTATGTCCACCTTGTGTATGTCCACCCAGATCGAATGTAGTGAAGGTCATCCCAGCAATGGTCAGCTCTTCAGAAGCTAGAAGAAAAAGCCAAAACAAACAAAGAATTATGAAATGTTTTATTTGAATAATTTATTTCACAACATATTGAACTGTATCTGTATTGTATGGTTCAAATAGACTTACTTGGATGAAGCGTTGGCACATGTTGTACCAGTCGATCGTCCTTGAGCATGTGCAACAATGTTGTTTTTCCTGCATTGTCCAAGCCAAGAAATATTAGCTTTCCAGTTTTTCTATACAGTCCTGAATAGAGAATAAAGTAGATGAATTATTTCTGCATTTTGTCTTTTGACTTTTTCCATTGTAATAATAAAAATAATCAAACACAGCAGTTTGAGGTGCACAAACATTTGGCATAACTAGTGATTCAACAGAGGTGAAAGAATTACACATATTCAAGCCAACATATCTAGCAGAGCCAATGACATGGTTACAATGTCAACCAAAAGGTGCACAAATACATTACTTATGATTATAATGTTATAGTGAATATCGGTTACATACGTATAATATACTAAATATATTGTTTATGTTACATTAAACTTTGTGGTAAACTAAACAGCTAAATTATCAGAGCATTTAATAATAAGTCTACCAAAAGCTGAAACCTACTATATAAAAGAGCAGCAAGGATACTGCTAGCACCTATGTCATATATACTAATTAACTGAATTGTTTGGTATTTAGATTCATATCACACTCCTGTCAATCAGGACGAGATTATCCGTCACGTAGCAAACATGTAAATTCATTTCTACTGGGCAAAGTAATAATGCAAATAATCAACACACAAGTAAAATCATACTACTAAAGTACTGTAGATTATTAGCAAGTTACTAACTATTGTACAACGATAGGTAACAACATAATTTTACCTGTTCTGATATTTTAGATAAATATATATTGTATTAATATGTTAATAGTTAAGTTTAACTTACTACAGACATGTTAACTTACCTAGTAACTGTAACACACTGCTAAATCCCTTATAGATCCAGTTAAATATGAAAGACATTCTGTGTGTTCTCTGAGGAAATAAACAAAACATTCTAACAATTGTGAAACCAAGAACATAACGATGTTCTTAATACAAAATGAAAAATAACAATGTGGAAAAATACATCCATCAATTACCTAGTTTTAGCCTCGCTTAATCCTATTTTAGTGTCACGATGGACAATTTCAGTATCTCCAATTAACCTGCTTGTCTGAATGTGTTTGGACGGCCCGAGGAAACCGGAGTACCCAGAGGAAACCCATGCAGCCGTACAAACTTCATACAGAACATGCAAACGCCACACAGTAAGGTCTGGATCTCTTTGCCCAGGATTCAAACACAGAACTTCTAGCTTTGTGGTGACAGTGCTAACCACAATGTTACCATGCCGCCAAGCAAAATACATATTTATCATAAATACTTTATATAAAAGTTAAATAAGACTAATAAATAATGTATGCTTGGGTAAACCAATGCCTACTGGTATAAAGCCTCATAGTCAGTGGATTTTTGTGATAAGTAGGTAACAGTTAGGTAAGTTGTAATTAGAAATATCATGAATTGGGCGGCATGGTGGCTTAATGCGTAACAATGTCACATCGCAGCAACAAGTCCTGGGTTCAAGCCCCAAGTGGGGTGGTATGAGTATTTTATGTGTTGAATTTGCATGTTATCCCTGTATCGATGTGGGTTTTCTCCAAGTGCACCAGTTTCCACCAACAGGCCAACGACATGCAGGAAAGGTAAATTGAATATACAAAATTGTTTGAGATTAAACTTAAAAACATTTAAAATAAATACTCACTTTTTTGTAATCAAAAAATGTAAAACACGATGTTAAAATAGTGTAGTAATTATAATCTACCATAATCTAGTTCCATCGTCGCTTAAAATTATTTAGGGTCACAGTAGGACACACGTTGGTCAAATACACCAATCACCTGAACAGGTTCTAGTCTGTTGCAAAATACAGAGACAAACACAGCCACACATAGAACGATCAGTATCTCCAATTAACCATGACTGCACGTCTTTGGACTGTGGGAGGGAAACCAGATTACCAAAGGTTCTCCTTTTGTTCATTTGGATTTACTCATGGTGTTCCGGTTTCCACTCACAGGGCAAATGAATATACAAAATTGTCCATAACTGTGTTCATGTGTCATGAATGTAACCAAAAAGTGTTAAACGTGATGTTAAGATGTTAATAAATAAAAATATTTGGTCACATATGACCCTTTTGGCGTTCCACACAAGTCCGGTTATGTAGACGCGCAACACTATTTTTATTTTTACGAATTGACGGTTACCTGATCGCACCCGGCCATCCCATCCACACACTTCTGTCACTCAAAATACTGCCTCCTTTATTCTTTTAATCATTAAAAATATAGATAAATAAATTGTAGGTTAAGTGGAGTTAAGTATTAGCAAATTAAATGTTACATAAAACTATGGCGCTAGTTTTATGTAACCAGTTAAGAGTCGCCTATAAGTTACCATAAACGTTTATACAGATATTAGGATCTGTTATCCCGCTTATGAAACTGTATGTCATCAAATATCTTCTCAATATGAGATATATAATATCTTAATGTCTTAAAATAACAGCCGACAATAAAACGAAGCCAACACTCGATTCTAATTTAAAAGTGTAATACAGTCTGAATTTGGGACGTTTACATAGTAAATACGAACGAATCATAAAGAGTCCGTTATAACCGTATTTTTGATTCAATCACTGTTATATAAGCTCCATTTGAGCCAATATTATGCAGCTTATAATGTTAGACACATGCGCATTACACACAATTCTACATGAACCCACCTTTGATAAGCTCTTCTCACTCAGTCACCCAGTAAAATCTCTCACTCACAGGTTTTAATTACACAAACTGTAATTAATACATTCACCAGATTATTACATCAAAGTTTAATCAAATAACTAGGACCATTACTAGCTAAACGCGCCTAGTAAACAAACCTACTGACATGGACAAACCGCTATCTGTGAATGTAAGCAGCTCCCCCCTGTGGTGGAAAATAGAATCACAATATGTGTGTGACGTCTGAAGTCTCTCCAGTGTTTCATACAAGAAGTGACGTTTTGAGGCAGAATTAAAAGTGCATTAAAACATAATATACGTCAGGCTTTTGTATATTAAAGTCTACACTGGCTTGTATTTAGACAGTTGAGAACGAACCTAGAAAAAAAATGTACTGTAAACCTTTACATTACACCTGACAATTTACAGTACTACTGTAAAACTTTATATTAGAGCTGAACTTTTACAGTAGTACAGGTACCATTTACATTAGAACTTAACTTTTACTTCAGTACAGGTACCATTTACATTAGAACTTAACTTTTACTTCAGTACTGGTACCATTTACATTAGAACTTAACTTTTACTTCAGTACTGGTACCATTTACATTAGAACTTAACTTTTACTTCAGAACAGAACTTTTGCAGTACTGGTAACCGTTACAGTAAAACTGAACTTTTACATTAGTACTGTAGTTTTTTATAGTAAAAAACTGAACATGCACAGTAGAAATGTGAACTTTTATAGTAGAACTGTGGTAATATAATCCTTTATTCGTCCCACAGTGGGAAAATTAATAAACAGTTACAGTAAAATTGTACAATAAAATAAAAAAAAAACCCTCAGTAGTACAGTGAGTACTTGTGAGTGCTTTCACAGTAGTGAACCCTTAGAGTAGACCTGTGAACTTTCGTAGTAGCACTGTGAACATACATATGGGCTTTACATAGGGGCCTAGCTCTTTGTGGCTATTGTTGGGAAGCTTGAACCACAAACCTATCAATTAATTGTACAGTCTCTTCCACAAAGAGACATCAGTGCTCTTTATACTGGTGCAGCTTTATTAGAAACATACTCGTTTTTAATATTAATAGCTACCATATTCTGGTCAGGGTAAACATTGTGAGAGGCCTAACCATAAACCAGTGAGTGAATATATATGGAGACAAACTGCACAGCAGCAATTTCTTACAACGTACAATTAAAAGCCTTTGAGGTGGCGCAAAAGCTCCTTTTACAAGAACATGCATAATCAGTTAACAATGTTTATGCAAAAGTACAAAAAATCTTATTCAATATGACATCTAATTTGCAAACCTCTGATATACCCCAGTGTTCTTGTCCTGCACCTACTATGACCTGCACCTACTATGACCTATATACCACAACCATGGCAAAGTGTTTGGTTCTAGATCACTGTTCCACAAAGAAACAAATCAGTCACGTCTGCAGTCAGCATTAAGTTATATGGTAAATTATACTAATTTAACACTTGCGACAAGGTCTTTTCCCCCACACAATTACTATGGCCAACAAAATGTGGTCATATCTGGTAAGTCAAACATGACTAATGTGCACAGAAATAAATTTAAAATAAAAGCATCCATAAGATGAACAATACTTAAGTAAATTGTTTGAAGGTTAATTATAAAACATATCCAATCATGATCTCATGACTATATGGATGTTATGTGTAAAAAGGTTTTCCACCACACACACTATAACT
>JAOUQU010215979.1:0-13947 GCA_028566735.1 Ammoglanis amapaensis | reverse complement strand
TCTTCATTTGATCTGATTGTGAACAAGTTAAAAAATAAATGTTAAACTTGCTAAAACACTTTACTACAGTGGGGGTTCAATAATTTTGAACACAAGTGTATATATTCATGTGTTGAAGTTTAGTACCCCAGTTTAGGTACTTTGTGTTGTTTTCAGTCACCCAGCGCCCACCCTTGGTGCTGGGTGACTTAGTAAAGGGTTAAAAAGGGCTTGAAATACACAGAGGAGGTTAGAGGGGTTTTCTGGTCTGTTCTAGTTGCAAGGAAGAACCATTGTTTCGAGTGTGACGCAGGCAGCGAGTGGAGGAAACGCAGAGGAAACGCAGCAGTGGCGTGATATCGGAGTGTTGGGAATTCAAAATGTTAAATGTGTTCTGTGTTCTGTAGGTCAGGAGGACTATGATCGGTTGCGACCACTGAGCTACCCACAAACCGACGTCTTCTTAGTGTGTTTTTCTGTAGTTTCACCATCATCGTTTGAAAATGTGAAAGAGAAGGTACGGTTTAAAAGCATCAGATTTTCACCAGTCGACCTTTTATTTACTTCCAAATGAAATTTTCTTAAACAAATGTTCCTACATTTCAATCTATTTCTCCATAAAATAGTATTTAAAATAGTTAATAAATACCCAACCTTCCAACCACCTTTTTACCATAACCTATTAATGTCTCAACAATGTAAACACACACACACACACACACACACGACATGAATTTTTCCTGAAGTGTAAAACATGACATTAAAAGATCAATAATAACCACATCACATTCCATTATAGCGCGCATGATTTACCACAAACGCCAGCGTACATTTCTTTCTTTCAGTTTCTCACCACGATTCTTGGAACAGTTTAATTCAACTCAAAAATAACTGCGTCAAAAAAATTTGCACTAGGTTTGTGATGTCACGTCTTTCATTTGCATAATGATGTTGTTTGTAATCCGGAATTTGTTCGTCCATTGATGTACAAAATGTTTATACGGTAAGTCGTAGCTTAAGGTTCTACTGGATCGTGTACAAGTATTTCAGTCGTGATTCACAAGTCTCAGGATGCCTAAACCAAATTTACCCCCCCCCTCATTTGTACACAGTGGGTACCTGAAATCACTCATCACTGCCCAAAGACTCCGTGCCTGTTGGTTGGCACACAGATTGACCTTCGTGACGACCCGTCAACCATTGAAAAACTCGCCAAAAACAGACAGAAGCCCATAACACCAGAGACAGCTGAGAAACTCGCGAGGGACCTAAAAGCTGTTAAATATGTCGAATGCTCAGCTTTAACACAGGTGAGATCCAAAATCTCTTAAATCATCTTTAATTACTAGTGTCTGAATGCAATGCCATGTTATAATGTCTAATTATTTAAATAGGAAGAGCTCCAGTTTCCTCCCACAGTCTTTCCCAGACAACTTACTACCCCTCTTTATTTATTTATTTACAGAAAGGACTGAAGAATGTTTTTGATGAGGCCATATTAGCTGCACTGGAGCCCCCAGAACCAAAGAAGAAGCGTAAATGTGTCCTTTTATGAGTTGAGCATTCCCTTAGCTCTTTTCAGGTGTAAACCAGTATCATCTATTAACTATTTTCCATTTTAAAAATCTGTTTTTATCAAGAAAAAGACTAAATGCTAAAGTATCTAATCCACTTTTTTCATTATTGTATTAATTTCCATCTGATTAATGAAAAAAAAAATAACAGAAGTTAGTAGCAAGGTTTTACTTTGCAAATGTATGAGTACCGTTCTTACATGAGCATAATGAAAGATTAAGAGTTACGTGAATAATTCATGTTTAATGTTAGAACAATAAGTTCATCTCTAAAACCATAGAAATAGATCATTTATTAAGAGATTAAGCCACGTGGATCCTGGTTTGTGTTTTTGGACAGGCGATAGTAATTATGGTGTTATCTTTGTCATTTTGGTAGAATATTTTTGTAGAAAGAGCTGCAGTGTTACTGTACATTAATGTCATTGATATTAGGAAGACAGAACATGTTGGTCAAGGGTTCGTGTTTAGTTTACAGGCGATCAAATGATTCCAATGTTATCAAAACGTCAAAGTGGCTCATAAGTTTTTGTCTAAGAAGAAAGTTTATCCAAAGTTTGTGTTGCGGGTAGAATCCGCTTCAAGAATCTGCATTCAGTATTCTAATCATATTTTGATGACAAACCGAACGTAGGCTAATTTACTCCGTCTTGTACTTCTACCCCAATCATATTCATTTATAATAAAAAAAAAGCTGGATAAATAAGTGACATCGTTATGTTTACAGCCATGACTGAGTTTATTTAAATACGTGGCTTTGAATCGATTTTAAGCAGCTGCAATCCATGTTCAGTAATAAAAAGAGATGATGGTTAGTTGACCACTTCAACCAGATAACTGAAATTTCACAAATGTGCATGTAGGCTTAAAAACCATCTTTAATATCGAGTCTAGAATAAAAATTAGAAAAAGCTGGGATCAGTTAAAATAGTCAGTGCAAAAAGGAAAACAGACCGAGCAAATAATAGTTCGTATGAATATTTAAAACAATGCTGCCTTTTAATTAGGACACGTTTGTCAATGTCGAGCAACTTTTAAAAGTAGAAGCTACAAAACGTTTCCAAATTATCTTTAAAAGTTTAATTTATGTCTTTCATCAATCCAGAATGAAATATATTGGGAATGTGTCATGGTTGTGTGTGAAGCTGAACGCTTTCCACTTGAATGCACATTGTTTGTTTTGTTTTTTAAAATATTTTTATATGAAATGTTTCGTTACAGAAAATGACATGTGAATATTACCTCAAAATAAACATCACCTATGTTTAACTCCTCCACAGTCTATGTGCATTATAATGTCCCCAATATCCACAATGGTTTCATGTTCTAGTACAGTGGATGTTAAACACTGACATAGATACTGAATTGGCCCATAGATACCAAGCCATTACACAACTCTAGGGCCGGGTCCCAAGTCTGGATGAATAGGGAGGGTTGCTGCAGGAAAGACGTCCCAATGTAAAAGATCAACGACGTTGACCACAATTGGGGCCTTAGAAGTGATGATATTGGAAAATGAGGGGAGAGAACCTAAAAAAGCAGCTCACTGTATTGTGTGGACGCGAACCAGACTACACTAGGCAGGAGGCAACAGTAGCCTAGTGGTTACAGTGCTGCATTAGTAAATCATAAGATCAATGGTTCAAGTGTGTCCGCTACATGCTGGGAAGCAAAGAAACGAACTTTTGCTCACTTTCTTGCATGATTTTTAAAAATTTTAAATAGACCGAAATCAAAACCTGGAAGCTCCCAGTCACACGAGTTTGCGAACCATTTATTTAATACTTTGTAAAAGCCCTTTTGATAACAATTACAGCCACAAATCTTGTTTTATAACGCAACAGACATGAATTTGCAATCTCGATGAATACATACTATAAACCAAACGTGGTTACTAAACAAGAATTGTGATTCAAAGTCTTTCATAAAAAACACTACAATTTAAATACAATTTCCTATGTGGTTTATTCGTGCACTGACCAGGTCTAACATTATGACCATCTAAACTGGATATGGTTGCTGATTCGAAAATCGGTTATGAGTAAAATGTTCAATTGTTGCATGACAAATTCCACCTGCTAGCAGGTGCTGCCATAAGATAATCAGTGATAATCACGTCACCAGTCGGTGGTAATTAGTGTTAGACCTGGTCAGTTTAAAAAGCAGCAGTTAGGCAGATTAAAATCTGAGTCTGAGATTAAAAATAAATCCAGCATTTTAGGAACATTTAATCACAGGCAAAATAATCCTTGAGTGGAGCAAAGAGGTGCCTGATTACCGGGACGCTCCAAGATTTACCCAGGACCTTCTGTCTCTGCATTCGGTTCATGTTCTTCACATCCGTGTAATGTTTAGGAAATCCGAAAATCCTAGTAACAAGAAGAATTCATTTGCATAATTAGTATTCGAGGGAGGGGGGGGGGATCAGTATTCAGGATTGAAAAGAGTGAAGGTGACTGACTTTTCCAGTTCGGTGACCCATAAACTATCATCCTTTCCATTCATGGAGACGGGAAAATGCTGGTCCTCGGATCCCTGCTTGAGCGAGTTGGTGCGCGTGGTGATGGTCCGTACTTTTACATACTGAAATTGGGTACGAATGGAAATAAAAAGTGATCAGAACTTCAGATCCCTAATTTGAGAATTTTCGAATGCTCCATCTGCACTACAAACTGAATCCATTTCTTATTTCTCTATTTACTGATTGCTTGTGTTACGCACTTGTTATAACGTGTGGCAGGGCTCTAGCATAAAGAAAGAAAGAAAAAAAGAATTCAGCCAAACCTTGGCGGTTCGTCCGGGATCAAGGCATTCCTGCAGGCTCAGTTTATCATTCTGAGACGCCACGATTGGTCTAACAAAAGATATGGAAATTAAATTTTTATTTTAAATAAGTGTTATAAATAATATATCAGCAGCAGCTATAAAACCTACCTGTTCATGCCTGGAAGGTTTCCCCAGAAGTAGCGTGCTCTGTGGGCCGGACTCACTTTAACAGCATCCACAAGTACTGGGTTACACTGTAAACAAATTTGACCAATGCTTACTGTACGTCATTGTCTCTCTACCCAGAGGACTTGATGGTTTCCTCACTGAAGAATGCTGAGCGAGACAGTGACTTCTGGATGAATGTGTAAATGTTAGATCACAGCCCACGTTTGATGACATTACCTCGAGAAAACGGCAGATATCGGCTTTGTCCTTGTTGGCCATGAACACGACGTTCTCAAAAACCCAAAAGAATGGCCGTGGGTCGTCCTCTTTGGGCTTCATGATGTTTAACAGCCTGTAGAAATCGAAGAAGAGTCGACCTGTGCCCTCTGCAAACAGGAAAGACAAACCGGGTCAGACCGATTGAACATTTTTGGAGACCCACATCACCTATGCGATAAATATATGTTCAAAATGTAAACGCTATAGTACAAGTAACTAGTTAGAAAAGGTCTATGGGCTCTACAAAACATCCATGAAGTTCTTCAAATGAAAAAGACAAAAATTGTTCTCGCCAGTTTCAGAGCCGTTTAATCACTTTTATGTAAATAAGCTGTTACTATCCACGCCCCATCTATCCCATGTTTACGCTGAAGAGGAAAGTTCTAAACGAATTTCCTTGTAGTGATGTCACAACAAGGGTGCCATCGAAATGGCTCAGGATTCCTCATGATGGTGTCACGACAAGCAAAAGTTTCCCAACGATTTACAGAAAATGGATGAATGTTGGCGTAATTCAGTAGTGCGTCTTACCAAACAAGCCTTTCCGTGCAGGGTTCACTATAGACAAGTCATTGCACGGGCTTCCACCAATAAGAAGGTCGAATGGACCCCACTCATCAATCTGTCAAACACAATAAAAAGCATTGTTTATGGGGCCTTACAGTGGGAACAGGCAGAACATTATGACCACATCCTGATACTCTGCTGCCCCGTACGCCAATAAAGGTGAGATGCAAAAGCAGCATGACCAGATTGATCTACAACAGCTCATCTGATGGATCAGAGCACACTGAATAACATTCATGGACCATGAATATCATTGAGTCTTGGATGCCCGGGACCCTGTCGGCGGTTTAGCACAGTTACTTTATTCTGGCTGTTAAACTCAGAAATTCAGAAACGTAGGGAGGTGCCTTGCTTCATAAGTAGACAGCTGCCTAACAAGTAAGTCATCTCCTTATAAAGCAGGTTCAGTAACACTAGCCATCATATCCCGTTTCAAAACAATCTGTAATAAAGCCACTTCAGACCGGAAACACCTCACAAGAGCTGCAGTTTTGGAGATGCTCTGGCCTTTGATGAATTTTGGCCAACTTACTGTTTCAAAGTTGACATAAACATTGAAGATAACTTCACTTGCTGCGTTTTATATCCCATCAAAAGCTGCAATGATGAGAAGTGTTATATGTGTATGTATATGTGTATGCATTCTGCCTTTTCGGCGATGATTGCTAAGAATGTTGGAAAATAAACTGTCAAAGTTGTTTTAAAAGCTCTTTTTATAACGAATGTAAGTCTATCCCGAGACGAGATCGAAAGAAAATGTAAAGAACACGATAACATACATGTTTTTTGGTGATTTTTCGTACATCGTCTACATGAGTGATTTTGCCGTCGTGGTTAACGATGGAGACGACGATGGATTCATCGTCGATCTCTGATGCAACATATTTCTCCACCTTAAAGCCCAAATCTCTCAGCACCAGGTATCCTAAAGCACATACACATTATATATACTAGAATTGGACACACACAAAAAAACAAGTAAGAATTCACTCACTCACCTGTACTTATACCATCAAACAGTGAGAGGACCTTTATCGGCCGACGCAAGTTTGCAGGAATTGATGGGTAAACACGATGAGCTTCCTGTGAGAAAAAGAAATCAACAATACCAAATAGTTATTCCCAAAGTGTGTAAAGAAGAAAATCATGCCTGAAACAAACTTGTTCTTTATTATGCCGTAGCAAGTTAAGCTAAAACTACAATTAATTTGAGTATGAAACCTTTAAAGAAAAGTTTTTTGATGTTTGTTGGGCCACATCAAATTTAACACACACGCATTAACTTAAATCTGTTAAATCAAGTTTCCCACTACATTAAGAAGCTTAAAACCGTTGACATACAAAGTCCATGCCGCTGTTATTGGCGAAGAATTCCTGAACGCGGATGCTCCAGTCATGTCTCGGTCTCAGAGCCCCGGAGCTGGTTTCTGGAGCGCAGAGGTAACAGATCCATGGGTCCACATCTTTCAAATTATCGAACGTGCCTTGGCCAACCAAGATATTCAAGCAGTCCACACAGAAGGACCTAAACACAAATGTAATACCAGAAAACAAAAGTGGAAGTCACTATTGGAAAACCAGGATGGGGAAAGCAGTACTCTAGTGGTTAGAGTACTGAACAAATAATCAGAGTCACTGGTTAAATTTCCACCAATGCAAGGTTAGTACTGTTGGTTCCTTGAGCAAAGATCTTAACCATCAAGTTTTTAGACTGTAACTGTTACTACTACAAGTTGCTTTAACAACAGAAGAATTATGCCATTATGGCATTTAATAAAGATATTCTACATGCTACACGTTGCTGTCTGAAGAAAAAGACGTCTCTATTTTTCTCTGTAATGAGTACATCCATTGGTTGCTACAGCTGTCAATCAGAACATACATAAAGCAATGAAATGTTCGCTTCATCCCACCACAAGCAGATATTTCTGTATATTTTTTATTTACCGACAGCAGCTGTCATTTCCACACAAGACGACCTCCAGTCCAGCGCAGCACACAGTGCAGTACGACTGATACCCATCTTCATCATAGCGATACAAAGTCTCTGTGAAGTTGTCCTATACGACAAAGTTGAAAAGAACATACTTCTGTTATAACTGCTAAACATCAAAGAAGCACAGAAACACATACACCAACCAGACATAATATAATGAAGCCAATAAAACTGACAAATGCTTAATCACAGAAACTTATGCACTCCTATCTGGAGTCATAAATATCAATCCAAAGTGGTCCAAAAGTGAGCAGTTATCTACATACTATGTAAAATTCACTCTTTGCATGTTGTGTATTTCCATTTTAGTCTCTCCTGCTCCCAAAAACACTCAAAGTAATAAAATTCATCCATCTGTTTTGTGTGTCAAGAATTGTGATGTCATAACTACATTAGCCATAGAACGGTCGATAAGGATCTATGTTTGAGGAGGTTTTGTGTACAAACTTGGCGACTAAACAACAGACTGCTTGAATAACTATGGACTAATGTCCATAACTAATGTCCTAACTAAGTACAAATGTTGACTTAACAAACATAAAATGACTTTAGTGTTTTTATAGCTTTATGAACGAGGGTGTTCGTGTTTTGCAGTTGTTTTTCATTCCAAACAGTCAGTCTGTCCACGAGCAAGACATAAATGTGTTTAATAAACCAAATGCTTTCTGGCATTACTAAAAGTAAATAGGTCTGATGGAGCGTTTTCTGCAACAGCTCATTAGCATACGTGACCAGACAGTATTCAGAAAATAAGTCTTGGAGGTGTTTTGTCGTGCCTATACATCTTATTCTAACTTGTTTTTAAAGATGCATAATATGTTCCCTTTAAAGAAAGATGTGAACATACAAATCCCTAAAGGCTGACACTGTACCTTGCATTTCAAGCACAGACTCCCTTCAAACAATGGATGGAAGAGCTCGACGCGTGCAGTCCCACACGATAAGCAGAAATCTGGCAATAAAAGAGCAAATGTTAAGCAGCCAGTGAGGAGTTAGAAAGTACATGAATGAAATCAAAGTGTATTTTGTATTCAGACAGAATAGAAAACAAAATGCTCCCTTTCGACATGTATACAGTACCCAACTGCTTCTTTTCACTTGCATGAGGCAGGTTTAACTGTATAATAACAAACCGAGGCAAGCACGGATCTCTATTATTACTGTTATTACTCACTGATCAAGCACAATCAGACAGCGGTATCAAGATCTATTAAGTGGTAGGTTATCCGCTAAATCAGAGAGCGTACTCTGCTTACCTTCGATGTTCTTGTCTTTGGTCAAAACATTATGAACCATCTGTTCTGTATGAAAGAAAATAACAAGCATGATCACTCAAGTCTTCGTAAAAAGCAAAAAATACAGTACAAAAGAAGGAATGCCTGCTTACGCCTGCTGTCATTTTTCACTTCAACAGATGAACTTTGCTCCATGTCTTGATCCTCACTGGTCAAAACAGACGAACTTTTCTTCTTGGTTCGATACCTTTTGGTCGAAACGGTTGAACCTTTCTCCGCGTTTAGACACTTTTGAGTCAAAATAGAGGAACTTTTCTCCTTATTTTGGTCCTCATCAGTCAGACCAGACTGATGTTCTTTGGGAACCGCCTTACAAACAGATGAAGATGATCTCGCCGCAGTCGGTACTGGACTTGAACATGTCTGATTGGAATCTTGATCCGAGAGGTCTATCTGGCTAACATGCTGGTCTATAGACATTTGGTTCCTGCACATGGACATCTCTTCTGTACTCATCTCCAGTTTCTTAGAGTTTGCAGAAGGCAGTTCATCCACTGTTTCAGAGTTCCAGTTTAAAAGCTCAAGCCGTTCTGAGAATTGAATTAAACAATACACACACACACAAACACACACGTGTTAGATTAAAACTCTACCATCCGTGACTATTTGAAGTACGAGTGTGTTATGTAGATAACTGTGTACCATTATCTTTTGGTCGTGGTTTAAGTCCATTTGGTCCAGAAGGCAAGAAGCCCCCAAAAGCCCAGATCAACATAGCATTCAGCAGTTCGCCCTTACAATCAGATTCCAGACTAAAACTCTTTCCGGTACGTTCAGCAGCAACCTGCAGGTGCACAGTGACAAAGGAAGTTAAGGTAATTTTAGGTGGTTTTTCCCTGATTTCATGGTTAGAGGTTCTAAACCAAGAGTTCGTTAATGCATATTCTTTTATTGTATTTGTACTCAAAAGTGCACTATTTGCAAGCAAAAATCAAGCTTGTTAGTAACATTTTACAATTTATAATTCAATGTTTAATTTGATAGCTGACAATATAAGCAGTAAGACAGCAAAACAATGTGATAGGTGTTATAAGACTCCTACAGTGGACAGTATTTTTCCCGGTGTATACAAAGACAATCAAATATTCTGACCTGCAAAGACTGAAAGACGGCGTCTTTGTATGTGGTCACAGTGGCAAAAGCGTTAGGACAAAAGCACTGTGCGAATGTGGAGAAAGGCTTTAGATTGGTTGTACGGACCTGCATAATGAAGAACACAGAAGATGACTGTTATTATTATATTATTATAATTACTATATATAGCAGGCAACAGGATCTCTTGTCTTTAATAATTCTGTGCATTTGCACATCCATTAGTTCTGTGTTGTAAACATAATGTGGTCTGAAACATTGAGAGCTTAAGATATCTAGATACGGCTCGGTGTCTAGGGATGCATGTATGGATTCTGAATTTAAAAAAATAAATGATTGAGCAGAAAGTTCTTAATCGTTACCTTCGAGATCATCCCATTCTCGAACCATTCCACCTTGTACATCGTCCCTGCTGGCTTCTTTTCTACCAGTCCTCTAACCAATGCAGGCTTAAAGATACTATTATCCATGTATCCCCAAACCATCTCTCCTTCACTGAAATGTTTCTACAAATAAAAGAATATAAAAGAGTTTACATATAGTTTTATATAGTTATACATGTAAAAGTAGATCACATACATATTTTTATAGAATTAAATAATAATAGTTTTAGGAGAATGGTTCAAACGCACCTCTGGATGTAAAGTATCAGTCCATATGATGTCGTCGTCATAATCATCATCTATAAGTATTGAATCTAAAACAAAGTGTTAATTCATAAGTATTCACATGATCCATAAGACTAAAGTGCGTTTGTGTTTGTGTATACCTTGTTTATCTGGTTCGGAAACACTGGCGTCGATTTCCATCGGAATAACTTCATCCACTTCAGTCAGGTCGATAAGATCTAAAAAAACAAACAAAGAATAAATCAGCATGTAAACATATTTATTCATATTTATTAGGTAATTATTCATTGAACACCAGGTTTAACAGACATTAGTTTCTTTCATGACAGAAACGGTAAATACTCAATATTTACAAAATCATCAGTGTATACGATTGACGTCAAACACTTTCACGAGCAATTGGGTAGCCTTTTGTGTAACCTCACACAATCTCTTTGGACTCTGGGAGCTACCGAAAAAGTCTAATGCAAGCACTAATGCAAAAATTAGTGAGAAAGGAATATGGGCCACTCCTCCTGGGGACCTAACTATGCTATGAAGCATCAGTGCTACCCACTGAGCCACCATAAATTCATGTAACCACATGGGCGCTGGAGTACCAGTTTGAAAGTCAGAAGATCGGATATCAGGTTTGTTCCCAGTGTTTCCCATGATACATAAATCCTGAATAGAACACCCACCTAACGCTGTACGTCTCTTGTTTTTCGCGCTGAGCAAGCAGGATGAGGTAGAGGTGCCTTCTATCCCATCTTCCTTATGTGCCACAGGATCAGAAATCTCCATGTTCTCCTGGCTGCTCTCCACGCTGGGATCAACACTCTCAAACAGCTGAGATCAATAAAAAAGACAAATGTAATGAAATAACAGCACATGATATAGATTGATAGATGCTGGCGTCTTGTCGAGTCCAGAAATGGCCTTAATGTACACATGTGAGCTTTTTCTACCTACTTTTGTAAACACATTTTCCTTATTTAGTGACTTTGGCAGAGACAGTAGCTTCAGGATTAGCTTCCGGAAGAAAGACGTCTTCTGCAGAATACTCAGCCCTTCCTTCCAGTACTGGTCCAGCCGGTACAATCCTGGCACATTTGAATGATTGACTTCTCGCTCAGTAGAAATATAGTCCAGAAACTCCTCGGTAAGCAAGCTGATTTCAAACGGTTGTGTGCAAACGCCCAACTTAACTCCTAAATCGGCCAATGTCTTTCCAGTGACCTTAGTCTTAAATTCTGGACTTAATAAGGCAACGATGGTTTTTAAGGCAGAGTCAGGCAAGGGTAAACGCGTGGCGATAGTGGAGCTGACCGCAGCATAGAATGAAACCACACTCTTGTAGAAAATTTCTAAACAGTCAGCGAACTCAGAGTCATTCTGACAGACATATGTAGAAGCCAGTTTGCCGATCTTAATCTCGTCTCTTGGTAAATTATCCTGAGCAGCGTTACTGGTTGAAGCATTTGCGTCCCTGAGGAAGAGTTTTACTGCGTTTGGTTGGAGGTAGCTTGTGACGAAACAATCCAGTAAACTGCAGGGGCTTTGGAGCACGTCGGATGCATCTTTGTGTTGGTTCAGTCCCTCCTGAAATTGACTAAGAGGCTGTATACCATGGCTCAAAAACAGAAAGCATAGTCTCAAAGACTTATCACTGAGGAGACAACAAACTGCCTTTGTGTTGCTCTCTGAATCTTGACCACTAAAGTACTGCACCAAGTCTGACCATGCTAAAGCAATTTCGTGGACAATCGTCCTCAAGAGAAGACAGTTAGTTAACAGAGAAGTGATGTCGACCTCCTCCAAATCGCAGAGCCGCTGCTTTAATGATGAAGGAAAAGAAAGGAAATGCTGTTGAACTTCCTTGAGGAGTTCCTGAATCTGATTCGAATGCTTCATTGCTTCAATGCCACGATGACATGCCTCGTCTGCAATTCCTCGAAGGCTACAGAGCACAATAGTGCACGGGCTTACGTTCTTTAGGTCTGAAATAAGTTCTGTCGTGTTTGGCGTGTTGGAATAAAACGATGCAAGATTTGCCAGAGGAATCTTATAAATTTTCAAAGTCTTTTCGATGCAATTTAGAAATCTGGAATTTTCATGAACAACATCGAGCAGTCTGATTATGCTTCTGCCTACACTGTGGTCAAAATATCCAACCAGGATTGCAACAACTTTCTTTTCTTTAGACAGCTCTACTCCATGGTACATATACATACAGAAAGGAGTCTGTTTACACAAAGCTACAGTGTCGTTTGTGTATTTCTGGCATAGAATTCTATTAGTTGCCCCTCGGGTAAGAGTTACTCCAGCAGGACAGTACTTGCTAATGAAAACCTGTTTAGCTTTGCGACAGTGGAGATTTTTAAGGGTTTTGGTGTCAGCGTTTTTCTGGATCTGCTCCGTACTCCTAGCTGTAGTGAGATAAAAAGTAAAAGTGAGAAATAGTTAGTCTATTTTTATAGTGTATGTTTATAGTTTTCATGAGTATACCAAAAATAGGTAAACTAGTCTTACAAAATTCCAGCTGTGTAAGAGACGTTGGTTTGGCATGAATGAAAGGCTCAAGAGTCTGTTGACTTCGTGCCACTACAGGATTGTACTTCTGTCCAGTGAAAGTTTGTTTGAAAAACAAACTGAACCATTTCAGTAAATTTAAAGTCTCTTCGACGTCACCACTCGTCAACTTGTTAATTTCTAAAATCTGTAGAGAAAACAAACACGAAAAAGCCATTTTGACAATTACCAATTACTTAATTTACCAATTACTAGTCGGATCTGGTTAATTGGACAAACTACTGAATTCTAAAGTACAGAAACGCATAACGTAAGCCGCTTATTTGGACCGTTTTGAGAACGTGTCAAATGACACTGAATAAATTCTTCAAACGTTGACTGAAACTTAGTAGGAACTTCATTATTTTATTATTATTAAGCTTTGGTGCTGAGTAACTAAACATTGCGTGTGTAGATCGTTTAGAAAAACTTTTTTTTTCAATGAACAAAGTTGGTAAGCAACAGTAGCGTAAAATATGTGTATAATCGCCCAATAAAGGTTTAATAAACATTTAATATGTTACATAAATTATTGCATGTTCAGGACCAGCCGGTTATTAGGACCGAAACAATCACGTCCCGATGTGGTCCTAAACACATAGCAAAGAGAACGTGTATAGATAAAATCAATAAAAGAACAACAATCATGCTTAAAACTTACTTTATTGGTGGAGGTCTTGTTTAATGCACCTTTAAGTAGCTTGTAATTGTTGAGCACGTCTGCTTTATTCTTAGCTTTGAACTTTACATGTTGCAAGTCAATGCAACCAGGAACAAGCAGGTCCATCAACTGACAATAAGCGGCACCTAAAAATAATAATAATGGCATTAGCCTGTATAAATCATGCACCGTTTTTAGCCTCATGTACTGTAACAAATGTAACACTCAGCATTAAAGCATCAAGGCGTGTTATTGCAAATAAGATCATGGCTGTGATTTGGTTCCAAGCATGAGAGAACACACTTGCGTTCCCGTAGACCAGGGGTCACCAACCTTTTTGAAGCTGCGGGCTACTTTTGGGGTACCAACTAATGCGGCGGGCGACCAGTTT
>JAOUQU010215767.1:0-13951 GCA_028566735.1 Ammoglanis amapaensis | reverse complement strand
TCCAGGCTCTGCTACACTCCGCTACACTGCTGGGTCCTTGAGCAAGACCCTTAACCCTGTCTGCTCATTGTAAGTCGATTTGGATAAAAGCGTCGGCTAAATGCAATGTTATCTACCAGGGCCACATCGTCTGGCCCGCTAGCAACAGTACAAGACATTTTCCCAGAAACTGTTACCACTGGATCAATGTGGCCCAACATAGCAGCAAGTTTTTGGATCGGACAGCTGCCATACACACCAATCACAAGGAGGTAGTTGATGCAAATCCATCACAATTCTACAGACTCCCCTGTTTAATCACTGTTGTTTACTTGAGATAGACGGATGGTTTTATTTCTCCAAAACACCGAAATGCAATAAGCACCCATCAGTTGAATCTTATCGGTTGCAGAAATTTGGCTAACTCAGACATATTCTTCTGTATATGAATGCCCCAAAGCATCACCAAGGTTTTAAACCCTGGAACCCAAGCAGTACTGGGCAAATGGCATTTACTGCTGTGTCACCCGTGCACCACTTAAAAAAATGTCGTATTTAACGTACCTGTCTCCATTCTGGACACCCATAGGAATGCAATAGTTGAGCTCAAGCCGAGCGATGTTTCCCAGCCGCAGCACGATACCAGCACCGTATGACCAGCGGATACACTCAGCCAGTCTTTTCAGGTGGGCTTGAGGTCCCTCACCTACACACAGGAGTTACAGTCAAAGACTTGGCTCACAAATCAGACTGTTGGAAAGCACCAAACTGACTGACACACCATAGTTAAGGTTACACAAGTTTCCGGCGTTAAGGAAAAAGTGAGTTCTAAAAAGGTCTCCAAAACCCCCACGGCCTGGTCTGAAGGGAAGAGGAGTGTAGAGGTGGAGTCCACCAGCCCAGTAAGCCTCTCCACCCAGATAATCACCTGCCAAAAAAGAAAAGAGTTCATTTACATAATTTGCAGACCTATTATTCTATTCTATTATTCTTTTCTCCAACTTAAATGTACCATGACTGTAAACACCTACTGACCAATAGTCGATAGCATGTTTCATACAAGCAAGAGAGCAGAACGGTGGATAAATTACTAGCACTGCCGCCTCACAGAACGAAGAAGCGGTCAAGGTCCTGTCTGTGTGGAGTATGCATGTTCTTTGTTTGTGTGGGTTTACTACAGGCTCTCTGATTTCCTCCCACAGGCCAAAAACAAGCCCAGATAAATAACAGGATAGTGCCAGGAAGTGCTCCCAGCATTAAACAAAACCAGACAAAGTGTTACTTGACACCGTTGCTCCAGAGAGCACATGTAGCATGGTATCATTGAAGCACAGAATGCATCTCTTAACCTTAGTGGTGGTCTTTATCCTTCCCTGGCTGACAATTGAACACAGCTTAATTTATTCATAAACGTATGTCGACACATTTGCAAGTGTAACTACATTACTGTGCTTAGTACAAGTAACATTTTATATTGTGATGAGACTGAATGTGTATTACAGTGTTACTGTTTGTTAGCGTGGTGGAGTTGGATTTGGATTTCTCACCTTCACTTTGTGGTCCAATGCTGTACATGCTGAAGCCCCTTACACTGGTGGGTCCCCCAAGATAAAACCTGATGTTCACATTCAAACAACGACCACATCACTTGTAATTATCTACATGTACACAAACCAGAGGAAAAACAACAACAGATTCTTATTCATTAACCTGTCAGCAATAGATGTGCGTTTGTCTCCGATGGGAAGCAACACACCACCCCATAGAGAGGCAGAGAGGACCTACAATACAAGAGAGAAGCCAACAAATTAGTATCATTAAATGAACACATGCTCAGTAAAAATTACATTCGTTGGATAACCCTCTGAATTCCACAGCTGTTTTTATTCAAGTGCCGCGATCTGACACAGCTAAAGACTTACAAACATTTTTCATAGCCATTGTTTAGTCCTAGAGCAAGACTCTTAACCCGGCCTGCTCTAAGAGAACGTATGATGACTGACAAGTTGGGATATGCGAATACACAACGTTCATAGTACTCAACATGTGTAATGACTAATATAGGCATTCTATTAGAATAACGATCAGCATTCAAGCTGTCTGATAAAAGTACTGTTCTCACCGAGTCCCAGAGAAGTTTTTGGTTGAGCTGAATTTCAAAATCCTCTTTCACGAAGCTGGCATCCCCACCGGTATAACCTGCCAATTCCTAAAAGATAAAAAAAAATATATTTATTTAAAGCACAGAAATGTTCATGTCATTATTTCCCCCACCAGTTTAACTCAGGATAACAGATATGAAAGTTAGAGAAGGTGAAGAACATCTGTGAAGCATAAAAAAACTCACCTGATTGATCTTTAATAAGGCACCTTTTTTCGGCAGGATTGGAGAATTACGGGTATCGATAACCATTGCATGCTAAAGGATTTAAAAAAAAAACTGTCAGTAAACTTAATTGTGAGTCACAAGCATCACAAATTATCGTGAACTAAAGAGACAGTTAGACACATAAAAATAAAATCACTTACAGAAAGTGATGATTTAAGTGAGTGACCACTCTCCTCTCTGACAGCAAAAGAAGCGGTACGTGCCAGACAGCCGAGTTCCCTCCAAACACCCTCCCACTTCAGCGTGTGGTTCGTCCTCCAGATGGGAAACTGAAAACCGAAACAGCAGCTTAACATCCAAAAATGACAGGAAAATTACACCAAAAATAAATATTTCCAAAAAAAGATAACAGTGCTTATCAAGCAAATAATTATAAGTTTATTTTTGTAATTTTTGTAACGAGTAACAGTGAGAGAAACACTTACACTGAACTCGGTAGAGATACCTCTATCAGTTTCTCTCAGTGAACTCCAGGGAAACTGTCCTGTGACTTTGTACAGGTTCAGAGAAAAGCTACCAAACAACAGAATGTCAGCAAGTGAGTGTTGTGATCGAATATAACATGATGCATTTATTCATCATTACACATATACAGTACACCAAAATACTTTCTTTGCATATCCTAGTTTGTACGGGTTAAAGGTCAGAGTGCAGGGTGAGTTATTGTCTGGCACAAATGTGGAGAAATTAGTACTTTCAATCTAAAATTCTAAATAACAAACTAGCTCTGACATTTCATCTCATCTTTTTATACTAAGTAAATGACAACACATAATAAACTAAATGTTTCCAAATATAAGCTGTTAAATAGCAAAGCCAATCCGCATACTTGCGCTCAAAATGTCCAGCCTGGGGCTTGAAAAACGACAAGCCGTAGGATGTTTCCTTGGTGCCATAGGAGAACTGAAAAGTGACCTTTTCAGCACGGCCAAAAATATTTGGCAGCTTCAAACCGAGCACCTAAAATGAGAAAAATTTAAAAACACTGGTGAATGATTTTCAGTAATTCACTTCATCCACATTCATGGATAATATTATTTTCTTTAAATGGTCAGACACACACAAATCTCTAATCATCAACTAGCATAAAACAGAAGATATTTAGAAATACAAAGTAGTTGTAATAATTATTAATTATCATTGTGTCTTAGCATTCCACACAAGCTTTTAACTTACCATGCTTCCCTCGTTGTTTCCAACCATAGTGTTGTAACTTCCAGTCAACCTCCTGAGCTCCTTTACCTCAAATGTCACATCCAGCCCATTAGGCAGAGCATCTTGTCCTGCACCATGCAGCATTAGCAATCCATTTAAATGAGTAAATGAGTTTAGCAATAACATCCTGTGAAATGTACCTACCATGTGAGGTATCAATAACAACTTCCACTTGTCTGAATATTCCCAGGCGCAGCAATTTCTGTCTGGCCTCGTGTGATTTCTTCATTACCTAGAGCACATAAACAACACCAAACTACAAACCTACTACACTTCAAATAGAGTTTATGGTTTAGCTAATAATTATGCCATTCAATTTCAAAGATTGAGCTTTTCAGGGATGGGATGGACAATCTCTGGTATGTTGACTAGAAATCACTCACGTCAATCAAGTTCTTGGCTCTGAAGACCTCTGCAATTTCATATGTTAGGATGTCCTCCTTTGTTCTTCCGAGGCCGTCAACATGGACATGTTGCACTATAACCTAAACAAGATGAAGGGTTTTCAAAGTGAGCGACTTGGATGAGATTGTTTCTAAATAATATAACTAGACATGAGTCCACATTTAATTTGACTTTAAAGTTAAACTGGGTAAAAGAGTTTTTAATATTCTGTAAATATCTATTAAATAAAATAACAAAGCAAGCTCACATCTTTGTTCTCCAAAATCTCCTGCTGAGGTTCATGGTCTGCTTCTCCTAAATCCAAATCATCAGCCTGCATCCCCAGTTCTGGACCCTGCATGGGGAGAGGGTCCAAACTCTAGGTAACAAAAAGAGAATAATTACTTATAAGAGATCAGATTTTTACACTACATATACTGCTTTTAAAGTTTCATTTGCCGCTTTCATCTGGACACCAAAGCAGTGAAATAAAATGTATCTCTGATTCTGTCATTCATGTCAAATTAAACTTGCTAAAATAAAAGTCTCCATAACGCCAATATCATTAATATTGAACGAATTATCATAAACAAAACTCGTAAAACATCGAGGCACCGCCATATACAGTAAGTAAATTCTTTAACTACAAGTGTGCACACTCCATGGTTTTGAAGGCCATGGTGCTCCCACTTTGGTCTGCATCATTTGGACGTGGAGTTAAACAGTTTTTGGAGGAGAACATTAGGCGATGCAAAGGCTCTGCAGACGGGTATTAGAGGGGCATCGAGAGTAATGACGGTGTCGATTCAATATCAATTATAAATCAGCCTGTAGTCTGTTCACAAACGAATTACGATCAACTTTCATTTATTCATTCTTTTATTTAGTGAATTATTTAATCCCTTCCAACTTTAAAAGAAAACTGTTGGAACTGGACGTCTTTTTTTATTTAACTGAAGCAAGTTTATCTGTGTTCTGGGGTCTAAGTAATGATGATTTAGTTTTATAGCTTTATAAGCTGTATACATAGAATTACTTAATATTACATTTAATATCTTTTTTATTAAAAAACATAACAGTTGAATAAATATTCAAATTCTAGTTTAGTAAAAACATAAAGCAATAAAAGACATTAAAGTTTATGGTTGGTCTTGACATAAAGTTTCATACAGTGGTACATAAACAACACAACTGACTTCAAAAGTTTATTTAAATACTAAATTCTGAGTAAAATATCATTCAAACCTTTTGAAGTGTTTGTAATTTATAATAAATATAAAATAAGCGCAGTGTTTGAGTGTCTGTACTGATGAATATAAACTAGTTTATGGTTTATTTACAGACTCGTTGGTTCTATTACTCACACGGAGCTTCTGTTTACAGAGGTCATTGCTTTCATTCATGGAATAGAAATAACTCAGTAAAAACTTACTCTCGCATGAACGGTCCCCATATTTAAAAACTCATTTACATTCAAACGTCTCTGGAAGAAAAAACGAGCACTTTCAAATCGGCCGGGTTACAAACTTCACAGGTGTTTTTGCTAAGACACTAGCCGCTCATCTGAAGGACGCCATGACACTATTAGGACACGCCCCCTCCCCCCTCCCTGCTCGACCCTCAAGTCTGGTTCGTGTCTCGAATACCAGGACGCTTCCTATAAAAGTCCCCTACATAGGGTTTCAAATTAAGAGTTCTTTACCTCTCTCATTAAACTAAATTAATCACAAATGCAAATCCCGCTACCTAAAATAAAAATCCAGCTGACACTTTTAGAGAAAGACTCTCTCAGTTGTGGTCACACACACACACACACACACATATATATATATATATATAATTAGCAAAATACAGGCTGGATATTTATATTTATTTAGATCACGAAATGGGCTTTCATATCCACGTGTATTTAAACTTTAATTAGGCTGTTTTTAATAGTTATTGTTATTTCTGTTTCAGTTTTTCCCCTTA
Source organism: Ammoglanis amapaensis (assembly GCA_028566735.1). Lineage (NCBI taxonomy): Eukaryota > Metazoa > Chordata > Actinopteri > Siluriformes > Trichomycteridae > Ammoglanis > Ammoglanis amapaensis. The sequence goes on along the minus strand of JAOUQU010215767.1, from coordinate 8,013 downwards.
ATTTTATTGAAATACTTTCTGAAAATGTACATCAGGATTTTACATGAGACAACTAAAACACATCCTTTAACAACTTTGGCAAACAACTCGTGAATTGTTTTTAACAATTAAAGCAACTCCAGTGGTCTGCACTGTTGTGGAAATTTCCTGTAAACTTATTCACTCTCATAATTAATATACCTTCATATGTGAGTAAATATCATCCTAAAATCTCTAAAGGATATCTACTTTAAGTAAAGAGATATAATAACTAATATTTAGACCCTAACACAGTTTTTACTTGTCGTCATTCTGTATTTAAAGCAGTCAGAATGTGTATTTTACGTTTTAAAAGTTTCATTAATGTGTTTACAATCATTTGGCTTTTATTTTACACTGAGCAATTAGGAAGAATCGGTTCGTTGAATCGAATCCAATTGGCAAGGAATCGACTCGAGTCGAACGATTCAGTTATACCGGCGTTCAAAATCAAAACAATTATTAAACATTCAGTTGTATTTGCTTTATAGTATATATATATTTATTTATACTGTATATATACATCTTCCTTTAGGAATTTACCGTATGTAGTAAAATATGTAGTTGAATCGATTCCAATTGGCAAGGAATCGACTCGAGTCGAATGATTCAGTTATACCGGCGTTTAAAATCAAAACAATTATTAAACATTTAGTTTTATTTGCTTTATAGTCTTTATATATACTGTATATATACATCTACCTTTTAAGAAATTACCGTTTGTAGTAAAATATGTTTAAAAAAAGGCAAACATATATGTGATTTTTTGAACTGATTGATCACCTGGGAGATTGATCACGTGACCATACAGCGTTGTTGCGTTACGTCGTCATTAGTGATCTTGTGTTATTAACGTGAACTGCTGCTGTTCTGCGATTCCAACAACTTTAACTTACAAAACAACTTCATTATGAGACTCCCTGAGTTTCTGTCTGCACTTCCACCACAGACTTTACGGACGCTGGCTTGTGTTGCCGGAGTCGTGGTTTTTGGTTCTGTTGGGCACTGGATGTACCACCGAGTCCGTCGAGGAACCGTACCGGGCACCGAGCGCTCTCTGCTGGCCACTCAGGGTAACGAGTTCCCCCTTTCTCTTCCATGTCTGATTATCATTCGTGCTCATGTATTAATCACTGATAGTTAATAATAGATTATATGTATGTATTAATGTATCTTATCTTTAATAAGGTAAATAACTAAACAAGGCTAATTGTAATTAAGGGTCGAAATTCAAAAGTAAACTGCCATAGTTACAGTATCACTGTGTGTTTGTTGATGGTGTTATGAGCAGAATTAGTGCTCAGTAACCTAAAATATAACCTATATCAGAAGACATAATATTTTATCCAGTAACATTATTATATTAGATTTAACTTTGTCGTTATGCAGAGTAAATTACAAAGCCAACGAAATGCAGTAGCATCTAACCAGAAGTGAAAGATGGAGATTATTTACATCTAGTACAGTAAAGTGCAAAGTAACAGTGATGTAGGTAGATAGTTTAACAGATTATAATATTGAGTACAAAAATGAGTGTAGTAGAAGTATATAAATATATTTATGCTACAGTGATGAGACACAGTTACATTAATTGAACCTTTACAGTCAAGTACGGATTAAGGATAGTCTTGGCCCCTGGGCAAAGAGTTGCATACGCACGCACACACACGCACGCACGCACACACGCACGCACGCGCTCGCGCGTGTACATGTTTCCTGGGTGTTTATCATTATTATACATGCATGTTATTACTACAATGTTATAATGAGTCGTTATTACAGTCTATGAAGAAGAAGCAGAGGACATCGTGGGAGAAGAACCAGAGGAGACCGCTTCAAAAGTCCGGGAGGAGGCCACTGGAGAAGAACTAGAAGAGACAGCTGAAGAAGACGGGGAGGAGGCCGCTGGACAAGAACAAGAGGAGACAGGTTCTCTAGGTTTCTTCCTGTAATTTTTTCCGGGAGTTTTTTTTCTCCCTCGGCTTGCTCGACACGGGTCTCTGTTCATTCTGCATTTTGTAAAGTTGCTTTGAGACAATATCTATTGGAAAAAGCGCTATATAAATAAAGTTGACTTAACTTAACAGCTGAAGAAGACGGGGAGGAGGCCGCTGGAGAAGAACAAGAGGAGACTGCTCAAGAAGACCGGGAGGAGACCATCGACCGTCTAGAGGACGACACACACGAGGAGACCGGAGAAGATGCTCAGGTATTTGCCATTAAAATAAAAATGTAATCCAACTATTACAAATTATTTATTTGTATTTTCTGCTGTTCACTTTTCACAGGTTGACATGCCAAACTGCCATCTGGTGGCGACTGAGCAGATACCAGAAGAGGAACCCGTGATTCTGGTAATCTTTCTTTTATTTTAGATTATGGATGGGAGAAATGTAATGATCACTTCTGACACTTTATTATAGAACAAACTTCTTTAAAAGAAAAGAAAAGAAACTTTTTACTCATTGTGTTTACAGCTTGCTGGCCAGGGTGAGCTACGAAGCGCATCCATGATCATCGGGTTCCTCCATGAAGAGTCTCACTGTTCCCAGTACAAGGTAGTAATAATATTCAATGCTGTACTTGTGACAGAAACTAACGCTCTGATTCATATATACTAATCTATTCATTTGTGTTTGTTTTTCATAGATATTCAAGCACAAAACATATAGTCTCTGTGTGGTGGAAGGGCTGAAGTTTGTGCATTGGTGGCTGACCACTACCAAGATCTGCCATTTTATCCAACCGGTAAAAGCAAACGATTCACATCCAGCTTTATTTTAATCAGACGAGAGTTTGTGTGCAATTGTAGATTTGGAATTGAAATTGGCTTTGTTTTGCAGGACGTCCCGTACTACATCACTGAGGAATTCGCTTTCTGTGTTTTTCTGGTGAGAGATTTTTTATGGTTTTAAATACGATGCTTTTGTCCAGATCGGTCTGACCCCATTTATTTTCTTTCAAGACTGTTTCTGGGAAGGTGACGGAGTATTGGTGCGGTCGCCGCTATGACACCACCACCGACATCCAGCTGGTGAATCGTGTGGTAAAGTCCTTAATGTGATTACAGGATTATGCTGCTTTATTTTGTGTCTGGTTTATTTATTGTCTTGATTTATGTTTTATTACCAGCAAAGATTTCAGGATGTGACGAGGGATTACCGGCGGCTTTTTCCTGACGGAACGGAGGCGGCTGACCACCAGTTTGAGGAGACCCATTTTTATGTGCCCCAAGATATGAACACCAGGTCAGAGTCTGACTTTGAGGTAAGTTGTTCAATTCTACATGAGCATCGTTCCCTTCAGTTCCAGGTGCCACAACAAGTCTAATTTATCTATTAATTGTCTCTACAGGGCAGTGAGGAGAGCGGATATTCTGAAACGTTCTCTCCTGAAACACCTGAGCTGCCTTTGATCAGGTAAGATCATCTTCAGGTCATTTCAATACTATTTTATGTAGATGTTTATCTCGAGTATCACTGTAATGTGATCATTTTGTTCCTAGTTGGCACCTCCGAACCTGCGGCATTGAAGACGTCGCCGTGAAGCTGCCCGCAGTCCGTGAGGTCTTTTCTGTGAGTCCACTTTCAATATGTTTTATCTTTCTGATAATCGGATGTTTTCTTTCGGTTCTGATATTGTGTTTCTTTTCTCGTTCAGACCCTGCTGTCCAGCCTCCAACTACAAAACGAACTATTCATCTGTGGTAAAGAGCTGGTGATGCACTTGGCTGCTCTTAACAAGCAGGTGATAAAATTACACCATAATTCCACAAGCAGGTACCAAAAGGAACAAGGTCGTGTGTAATAAACATGTATTTATGGGGGTTTTTTGGACAGGATGTGCGGCAGGTGCAGCAGTCTTATGAATCCGTGATTCGGTTCCTAAGAAAAACGTCTCATCTGGAATCGATTAAGCTGGAGTTGTCCGAGTTTCAGGTAAATGTATCATCTTTTTTGTTAAAGCTAATGCTTGTAATATTATAATAATAATTATTAATAATAATTGTTATTAAATGCTAATGCATATAACATACTGTTCTGCAGCTGCACCTGAACTTCCTGGATGTCGTGTACGAGATCCTCCTGTTCGGGTTCTTTCAAAATGGCACCGTACCCGAGTTTGTAAGTGACCTATAAACAGCTTTAATTTCATCCTATAATAATTCTTGTGCATCTCTAAAATAGATTGTTTTGTTGTTCTTTATTTAACAAAGATGACCGGAGGATTCTTGGACATTTTGTTTGGGCACATTTACAGCTGGCAGCCTGAGATCTGGGAGCCAGCAGCCCAGCATTGGTTTACAGCTGTGCTAGTAAGTGTCGAACGTTTCAGTTCATCTTCTATCATGTTTTTATTCTCCGTGATGTAACTGAGTTTGTGTCTCACTAATAGGACCAGATGACCGAGTTCTTGCAGCTGATATTCTCACAGCCGCTCGAGCTGTACGAGGACGCTGGACATTTGGCTCACGTGGTCCTGGGCCTCCTGAAACACCTCATCCAGCAGACGCTAAAGATGGCCAAGCAACCGGAGCAACAATTTTATTTTTATAGTTAAACATTTATCTAGTTTTAATAATTACACTTAAGATCATTTTCTTTTGGCTCATTCTCTCCTCTGTCATTTTATTTACTTTTAACCGCATTTCTCAGTTTAGTAGATTGTATATTCAGTTTAATAGATTGTAAACGTTTAATAATAATTGTTAATATATGATAAGAATGTTTGTTTAGTGTAATGTTTTTGATGAATTCTTTGTTTTAAATGACATTTTATTAATTGTTTAATATACTTTTAAATCAGTTTAATAATCCAATCATTGTTAATATATGATAAGAATGTGTGTTTAGTGTGATTCATAATGTTTTTGATGATTTTTTGTTTTTAAATGACATTTTATTGAATTTTATTTTATTAATCAATTTAATACACTCTTTTAAATCAGTTTTATTATACAATCATTGTTAATATAAGATAAGAATGTTTTAGTGTGATTCATGTTTTTGATGAATTATTTGTTTTAAATGACATTTTATTGAATTGTAATCAATTTAATACATTCTTTTAAATCAGTACTGTCTGTGTCTCGTTTTTTATTACAATAATATAAATTGGATTTTCTTTACATCTCATTATTGATTCTATTACACTATAAACACAGGGGGGAAGAGAATGTACAGGAGGTTTGGTGAATATGGTTTCCACCTTGTACTGTAAGTTCATGTTGGATGTTTTATAAAAAACACTACAGTGATGCTGCTGATGTATTTAACCTGTCGTTATGCATAAAAAGAATTAATCGATATATCAGTCTGTTACAATACTAGCACAGGAAGGAACAGAATTTCTAGGAGGTTTGTGAAATAAGACACCTGTATAACAATGATTTAAGAAACACTACAGTGATGCTGGTGATGTTTTTAACTATCATAATCCTGTATAAAAAGTGTCATCTGTAGATCAGTTCAATACAATAATAATGACAAGAGGGAATTACCTGGCAACCAAGACAATATGGTTCTCCACATGTACATTCATATCTGATTTATTAAACACTATAGTGATGCTAATGAAAGTTTTTGTTGTGGAAATTTCCTGTAAACATGTGGAAAGACAAACACACAAATACACTCGAGATACCAAAACCACCGGATTTAATTCTGGCAAGAATGATCAACATTAATACAAGGCAAAAGCGTTGGAACAATGCCGATGAAGCCTGACTTTTGTCTTCCGTTTTTATACAGTACAACACACACACATACACAGTAAAACACACCCTCATAATTAATCATCCAATCCTCGATGATCCCACGTACACACATACACGTGTTATTTTTCTAGCTTTGGTAGACAATTTTACCACCGGTCCTCAAGGTTGACCCCGGGCCTTTGGGGAGAGCATAACTCCGTATCTAACGGAAAGAGATTTAATATTGTAATAAACCAAGGAATGTATAAGTCTTGTAATACAAATCACCAACACACATTTACTACACACATATTTACCATGAGTAATATTACATATTACACAATATTATCTACTTACTAATGATTACCACACTCTCATATATATATATATATACCTTCATATTTGAGTAAATATCATCATAATAATCTCTAAAGGATATCTGCTTTAAGTAAAGACATAATAACTACATTTTCCTCCACATGCACAAAGTGCACACAGTATAGGAAACAAACTCGCATACAAACTCACTTTTGATTGAATAAAAATAAATTCCCACAAACATTAAAAGGACTTTTTGAAAAACCCTGTCAAACATTGTAGCTGTTACCATAGTTGCAATATTTGGACATTACTCAATTATAATATCATTTCTTCTTGAAATGTCATGTCAGAATATCATGCTCAGTTGCTAGAGAATTAGGAAGCTTGTCTAAATATTGCAAATAGGAAACACACTGTTTACAACAATAGGATTTACAATATATGCAATAAGCATTGCTTTCGTTTTACAGTGGGTTTAAAGTTTATGTTCACAGGAGGTTGTGTAATTGTTATCACAGAGATAAGTCCAGTGACTGACCTTCTCCCTTAGTCTGTCTGTCTAAAGCTTCACATAATCGCAGGAAAATGCCTTTCTCTGAATTGAATATCTCATTTGCTGGTTGTGGTTTTTTAGGAGTGTATTATTTTGGAGTGTACAGTTGTCTGTTGGAAAGAGCTCCTCATTTGGTAAACACAATGACTAAAATTTGTGGCGCTTCATCTGGAGCTCTAATTGGAGCTATGCTAGCTTGTCAAATGTCACCTGGTAGATATTTTTAAAATGTTAGCAAGAATACAACAATGTAAATGTTTTAACTATTAAAGGCATTACATGTGCTTCATTAGCTTAAATCTAACCACCATAACAAGAAGATGTGTTGGTATTGAACTCTAAGACTACATTTTGAAATCATGTAATTAATTTGCTACCTCTTCTCCTCAACTAATTAAAAAAGAGCATAAAACATTAGATTTCATGAAATTTTGTGAACAGGTCATGATGTAATATTAATCACAATTTTTAAATATATCATTGTTTAAATAATTTTAAACATGCAATTAAAAAATGTATTAATTTAATATAATTTAGCATTAACAATAATTTAATATTTATCACCATTCCCGAGTTCGTGCCATGTCTAGTTCCAAAGCAAGTCTGTTTGTCTAACCAAACATACTCTGATTTTTTACTTTGAAGCTAAATGCTGCAAAAATGTGATGGAACTATACAAAGAGGCTCGAAAGGGGATCCTGGGTGCGATGCATCCCTCATTTAACTTATTAAAGTTATCCCGGGAGCTCCTGGTCAGAGAGTTGCCAGATAACGCTCATCTTCTTGCCAGTGGGAAACTTTGTGTGTCACTAACCCGCGTTTCAGATGGGAAGAATGTTCTGGTTTCTGAGTTTTCTAGCAAGGACGATCTCATTCAGGTAAACAAACTGCTTTGTGATTCTTTGATGCAGAATTCTTCTACACATTTATATAAAAAATAAAAGGTGTGTACAATTTTCTATCCCCTAAGGTAAACAAAAAAATTTATGCACTCCAATGATTCTACCTGTAGTTTTGCATGACTGTCTTAGGCACGTGCAAATGTAAATATTTGATGTAAATATATGATATATCAATTTCAATAAAACATTTTTACTGAATGTTATATAAAAATGTAATGTTTTACACTGCTTAATTGAATGTCTTGGCTGGATGCAATTTGATTATTATTTTAAATATTTTTTTAGGCTATACTTTGCAGTTGTTTCTTTCCTTTATACTGTGGACTGGTGCCACCAAGTTATCATGGCACTGTAAGTACGAAGTAATAAAAATTACCTCCATGAGATTATAATTTACACCACACTAATATACGAAGGCAGACGGCACAGTGGCTGAGTGGTTATAGCGCTGTCGCCTCACAGTAAGAAGTCCCGGGTTCGATCCCCGGGTCGGGCTGGGGACTTTCTGTGCGGAGTTTGCATGT
>JAOUQU010215658.1:0-13952 GCA_028566735.1 Ammoglanis amapaensis | reverse complement strand
CGCACACACACACACACACACACACACACACACACACACACACACACACACACACACACACACATACACACACTATGCTAACAGAGTGGCCAGATTAAGAGAAATGTGAATTCATGAAATGTGGGTTCATGTTTCAGGTCCGATTTCATCCCGTATGAAGTGACCCGCCGGGCCGGGACACAGGGGGCGCCGTACCAACCTCGCCCGGGCAAAATCGACCTGTGTACCAGCTACAGCCTTGACTTCAACCCACACCAGGTGATGCCGATCACACTGGCACGGCCCAAAGAGAGGAACCGGGGAGTCAAGGGGAAGCTGGACACTGTGCCAACCTACAAAGGTGAAGCGGGCAGGGCAGGACAAACACGGTACACTGTAGAGCCAAAAGTATTCAGACGCCTCACTAATGTGTCTTTTCTAATGAGGACTGGAAGTTTCTGAGTATGGGAATTTGTGCCCGTTTAGTCATAGTTGGGCATCTCTGGGACGTCTCAATACTTTTGACTACAGTGTGAACTCGAGACTTTAGGCTCTTATGTGAGGTGGCGCTACGTTTATTTGTTGTTGTTGTTGTTGTTGTTGTTGTTGTTGTTACACAGAGGATTTTCGTCGATGGGAAGTCACTCCGCGTGAACTCCCTAAACCCAAGACCTCATATCACCCTCCCGTGGAGAAATTTGGAAATGCCACGACCTTCCAGGACGAATTTATCGCCCGTGGTCCAGTGATTCGCAAAAGCTTCAAGCCCCCGAGCGTCCCCAAACAGTCGGACGTCCCCATGGATGCGGTAACCAGTCACCAGCTGAGTTTCGTCCCTCACCCAGTGGAGCCACGTTTTGTCAGACCCCCCCAGGAGTACCAGCCCAGTGGCCACGCCTTCCAGGACCTGACCACACACCGCCTGGTCTATCAGGGTCTCCCGGGTGCCGTCACGAAAAGCTGCAAACCTGAGCGGATCAAGTCGTCCACGGACGCTCCCTTCCAGAGCAGCACTGAATTTCGCGAGAGTTTCCGGGCGTGGTCTGTCTCGCCCGCGCGGGCGCCCAGGGCAACCGAGTACACCAGTCCTACCCAGAACATGGATCTCACCACCACCACTCAGACCACCTACATCCAGCACCACATCCAGCCCTTCGTCCCTGCCAGGCCCCCTGTCAGGTCCACCCGCTCCACCGCACCCTTCCAATCTGACACCACCAATGGGCAGGACTTTAAACCCTGGACCACGCCTCCACGCCGTGCCACCGTACAGAGACCCCCCCAGATTCCACGTGCCAGCGGCCGCATGGATGACCTGAGCACCTTCAAGGCTCACTACATCCAGCACCCACTGCTGCCCAACCCCAGCTGCAAACCCCCCGCCGCACCCCTGCGGAGCGATGCACCCCTGGAGGACGGGACCGTGTACCGCGCCGAGTTCACACCCAAAACTACAGGCGTGTGCCCGGCCGGATGCCAGGAAGTACCGGGGTTCGTCTTCGAGAGAATGAACGAGGCCGGACACAGGTCCGATTTTACACCACCATTTTGCTTTTTGTCTTACTAGATTCTTTACCCATAATCCTCTGCTCCTCTGTCCAGGTTGTACCGCAGAGTCTCTGACCAGGATCAGGTGATTGTAGGGCATGAGGTCGACGCCCCAAAAGCCGTGGCCATCATGGCCTGAGAGGATCAAAGTGAAAATGATCAATGACAGAAATGTTTGAGGTGAAAGTGACGGGGTCCAGTGTGATCACAATAATAATCAATAAAAACGTACACAAGTGAAATCGTCTTGTTAACACACACACACACACACATACACACACACACACACACACACACACACACACACAAACCACAACTGTAGGTTGTGTAGTGTAGGTTATTAGAAGGTGGAAGTTGGATGTCTATGGAGGACCGAAGTGACATAAATATAAATAAATATATTTATAAATAAAAGAAAAATAATCATGTTTGTTTCCTCCACAGAAGTCTGTGACTTTAATAAAAAGATAAAAATGCCAAAATATTAGGACTAGTGACGTCACTGTGCATCTAATTCAATTGGCGAGGAGTTTAAAATCTGCTGATATGTTATTATATATATTTTAAAATGCAATTAAGCACAATAATCCGAACTTTGCCTCCACCTGCTGGTTGGAGAAGCACATGGCCCGATGACGTCATTAAGCACTTTATTAGGATTACCGAACTGACCTGTTATAATGAATTAATTATGTAATATAATTAATAATAATATAATATCTAATATATAATTAATCTAATCTAATAGACAATTAATTAGTTATCTAATTAAGATCCTAGCCATTAGTAGGAAGAGTGAATCTAAAACTTTTACTAAGTGGTACCCATGTGCCTAATAAAGAGAGTTTTAATCAACCCTCTCGCGCGGGTGCTCGTGGAAGGTTATGGGGTTAAATAGGAAGGGAACGTTTGGCTTTGAGCTGTTTCCTAATAAATTCCTGGGGATCAGGTCCTTTAAATCCAGACCCCGAGTCACCACGTGTCTCGGTCCTGGTGTTGTGACGTCACTGCGCCCTCACTAACGTGCACCTGAGCTGCTATAACAACCGGAACGAGGCGTCGTGCGTGTTTTAGACGTTATTAAGCGAGTTTTTATAGGATCTCGCGCGCGGGGTTCCAGTGTAGGTGGTGTGTTCGAACCCAGCCAGCAGACATGATGACCTCCACGCCGGAGAGCGCGTGCGCGCGTCCGGGGGCCCCGGGGCGCGCCGGGGGGAGACGCAGCACCGTGGCCCCCGCTGGAGAGTCTCCGTCGTCGTCGGTGAGTCCGAACCGCCTGAGCCGCCTGCAGGAGAAAGAGGACCTGCGACATCTCAACGACCGACTGGCTAATTACATCGAGCGGGTCCGGCAGCTGGAGAGCGAGAAGTTCTCCATGAAGATGCTCCTGGAGGAGAAGGAGGAGAACACCGGGAGAGAGCTGAAGAATGTTCGGCTCCTGTATGAGACCGAGCTGGCGGACGCCCGGAAAACCCTGGACCACACCGCCCAGGAACGAGCTCGCCTCCAGATCCAGTCCAGCCAGCTGTGTGAGGAGCACCGACAACTGGTGGCCAGGTGCAACTTCTCACCCCTTCACCCGACATTCACCCCATAGTTACCCAGAATTCACCCCACAGTTACCCCACAGTTACCCGACATTCACCCCACAGTTACCCAGAATTCACCCCACAGTTACCCGACATTCACCCCACTGTTACCCCAGTTACCCAAAACTCACCCCACAGTTACCCAAAACTCACCCCACAGTTACCCAACATTCACCCCACTGTTACCCCAGTTACCCAAAACTCAGCCCACAGTTACCCCAAACTCACCACAGTTACCCAGAATTCACCCCACAGTTACCCCAGTTACCCCAAACTCACCAGTTACCCCACACTTACACCAGTCACACAAACTCACCCCTTCACCCAAAACTCACCTCATACTCACCTCACATTCAGCTCAGTAGCCCAAAACTCACCCATCACTCACTGACTGTATCCAGTTAATCAGAATCAGATCATCTGTGTTCCTAATAAAGAGACATTAAAACACTAATAATAATCCAGCACACACACACACACACACACACACACACACACACACACACACACACACACACACACACACACTGAACATGCTTCATCGGGAGAGGTCTTTGTTTCTCAGGAACAATAAGAAGGAAGCTGAGCTGAGCCACGCTGAGGAACGTTGGAGGAACCTGGAAGCTGCTCTCAATTCCAAGGAAGCAGAATATGCTAATTTATTAGCCGCTAACCGCAGACTGGAGAACGATGTGGCTGATTTCAGGGCTCAAGTGGAGAACGTAAGTCGTCCATGTGAGGGATGAATAATGAGTTTTAGATTTTGTTGTTGGTGGTGAATTCTTTTAGACTTCATCTCAAGGACTCACGTACAAAATATAAATACAAAAAAGTTTTTACATTCACATAAAAGAATAATTGTTGATTATTGAGGTTCTCCTGCACATCTGTTCTTGCAGATTTAGGTTCTGTTCTGATGTGAACCGTTTTCGTGCTGTTGTTCATGTGGGATCTGATTCTTGTTGTGTAGCTGGACGCCGCGCTGCAGAACGCCAGAGTTCAGGTCAATTCTGAGATGTTGGGACGAGTGGACGCTGAGAATCAGATGCAGACCCTCCATGAGGAGATCGACTTCCAGAAGCAGCTCAACGACCAGGTCACGAAGAAATTAAATTATTAAACGATGGAAATATTTTTGCTTTTATTAACTGTGTAGCACAGTCACAGCTTTATTCACTTATTGTAACCGTGGTAACAACCGGGGGGGGGGATACTAATATTTAAAATCCTACAAACCACAACGTTATAACGAGATACATCACAATGGGTTCGGTTCCCAGATGTGGTTCTGGAGCTTTCCTGGTGGTTTGTATGTTCTCCGCATGTCTTTAAACACTGGTTGCTCCTCTGGTGCAGGAGGTGCGGGAGATGAGAAGTCGATACGAGAGCCGGTTGGTGGAGGTGGACTCAGGTCGACAGAAGGAGTTCGAGAGTAAACTGGCCGACGCCCTACAGCAGCTCCGACAGGAACACGGGTCCCAGATCCTGCAGTACAAGGAGGACCTGGAGAGAACCTTCAGTACCAAGGTACCCACAGCCATGTTCCACTGATACTGCCGCTCACCAGGAAGCTGAAACTCTTCAGGGTTTTTATTCCTGCAACATCAAACAGCTTCAGGGGAGGAAATGTTCTACATGTTATGATTGTAAATGTTAATAAAGTGAAGCAGATGAAGACGAACACAAATATTTGGCTGGATTAACAGTCATTAGAGGATTTTTATTGAATTGGGGTTTATTTAACATTTAGGATTGAAATTTTTAACAGATGATGTTGAAAAGTTCCTTGGACGTGACGGCGATCTCAGATTGAGAATCATCCTGTCATTTTAAGGGTTTTTCCTTTTCGTCCCGCCCAGTTGCTTGCCTGCAGTTTTCGGTCTGTCGGTCCTAGTTTCTGTGAACACTGTGTTTAATGACGACTGGGACCTGTATTAATTAAATCTGACGTGTCACAGTTGTGGTTTCTTAACGACAGTTTTTCCCGTTTCTGTGCTGCAGTTAGAAAATGCTAAGCAGGTGGCGCTAAAGAACAGCGATTATGCCGCCTCCTCCAGAGAAGAGCTGGTAGAGACGAGAACAAAAGTGGAATCTCAATCCCTGATCATCAGCGGCCTGCAGAAATCGGTTAGAACAGCCGGAACTCATGTTTCATAGCTGCAGATGTTACGATACTTCATAATAACATTTATTTATTTATTTATTATAGCAGAAGAAACTGAAGATGGTTTGAATTTGTTTTTTCTTTTTATTCAAATTAAATCTGTATTTGTGATCTTTAATGCATTACTAACGATGCACTTTTCTTTCTGATTCTAATTTGGCAGAATGAATTTTAAATCAAATATTGTTTATTAAACGTATCGGATCGATATGTGGCGCATCATTACATCACTAATTGAACTATTCTGACCACGCCTGACCATGCCCGGTGAAAGATGTGATGCTGTTCCTCTCTGTGCTAGAACCGGGAGCTGGAGGCGAGGTTACAGGATCTGGAACGGGTTCTGGATCGGGACCGGCAGCTCGGACACCAGCGCCTCTCTCAGAAGGACCAGGAGATGGCAGACATGAGGCAGCAGATGCAGGCACAGCTGGAGGAGTACCAGAGCCTGCTGGACATCAAGCTCATGCTGGACATGGAGATCAACGCCTATCGCAAGATGTTGGAGGGGGAGGAGAAGCGGTACGAACCAGTCTAATGTTTTCAGGGGGGATCCGAGGTCTGAATCTGTGTGGGTTTCCTCCCACAGTCCAAACATGAAACATCTGTTGAAATAGAGAACCGAAATGATCCACGAGTGTGTTTGATATTAACATGTTTACTGAATATCTTTTTTAAATAATAATTATGATTTGATTTTGCCTCGACAGACTGAATCTCTCACCGAGTCCTGCCCCTCACATGCCCGTCTCTCGTACCCACATACAGGGGGCGCGAAAAGCCTGGGGTAAGAAACGCAAGCACGAGGGAGGTACAGGGCTCTCCCCCAGTTTTAAAATGTCTCAACACTCGTCAACACGTGGTTGTGTCTCCATCGACGAGATCGACCTGGATGGAAACTTCATCAGGCTCAGGAACAGTTCTGACCTGGTAGAACCTTCTCGATGTTCTTCTCAATGTTTCTGCTGTAGATGTTATGGAGTTTTGGGAGGAGCTCTTGTGATTGAGGCTGAATCTTTAATGTTACAGGACCAGTCTTTGGGAGGTTGGGTGGTCAAAAGAACCCAGCCAGGAGCTCCAGACGTCTCGTTCAAAATCCCAACCTCATGTGTGCTGGGTGCCGGACAGACCGTGTCGGTACAGATCACCTACAACACACTCCTGTTAGAACGTGATTTGAGCATGTTAAGGGCGTCGCTCAAGGGCCCAAAAGCAGCGACTTACAACCAGCGAGCTTTGTTACATTTCAGCATTTAGCGTTAACGTTCTTTTCCAGAGCAACTTACAGAAGTGCCTTCATAATAGTAAACAACACCGTACTGAAGTAAACAAACCGTATAATCCAGAGTAACAGTTGTGCATGTTAGTCACTAGCACAGTACTTTAACCTTAACTAGTCTTCTTCTCTGTTTAATGTACCCTTTATAACTCTGTGGTGTGTTGTGATACCTAGATCTGGTCTGCAGGAGCCCAAGGGGAACCCAGACCCCCTACTGATCTGGTCCTGAAGAGCGGCAAGACATGGGGGCCTATGAGTGACGTCCGGGTCTGTCTTCTCAACCCACGAAACGAAGTGAGTACTTCAGTAATACTCACATGTAATTGTTCATCACACGCACACATGAGTATGTAGCGTTGAGGTTTGTGCCACTGGTCACACATGTGTGTGTGTGTAGGAGACGGCAGAAAGTTGTGTGGTACGACTGCAGGGGGGAACGGATGGTGAGGAAGATGAGGATCTGAATGAAGAGGTTGGAGGGGGTTCTGAGGTTTACATGCACAGACAGGTAAATCCAGACGACAGTGGACTGGTGTAACTGGGTCCATGAATTAATGTTTTTCAGATAAAGTTCATGGATTTTTACATTAGTTATTATGTCATGGCAACATGATGTGATAAAACAGGCCGTTATGTGTGTTTTACAGGGATGTGTGGAGACTCAGGAGACCAGTTGTGCTGTGATGTAGATCACTGGATCGTTACATGGACGAGACGCCAGAAGTTAAGTGGACGTGGAACTTTTATTCTGTGGACCTGAACGTGAAGGACCAACGGAAGGACAGGACCAACTCTGGACCCCTGAGATCCATTATAATGGTTTTGGAGTTCCTGTTCATTTTGGGAACTTGATGCTAGCTAGAATCACACAATGCTAATGCTAATAGCATCAGAAATGTTTCAACACAAAACAAATCCACCAGAACGGACTGGTTTACAATAAGAAATGAATTTCTATTCCAACAGAATGCTTTAAAATGTCGCGTGTTAATGTATTAATGTAACTCATTTGTATTCAGTGTTTAGTTTTAGTTTTATTTAGCATTATTGATAGGTGTAGCATTTGTGCTAACACCTACACAATCTTGCACACACAACTTATTCACTCTTTATTAATGTGGTTTTATACATTTTTTCAATAAAGATTAAACTATATCAGTTTTTAGTTTTGCTTGTTACGTGGTTTATATCTGGATAATTTAATATAATTTAACGCGTGTTCACATGGAATGACTTTTTCTGTCCACTAGGTGGCAGAAGATTTTCAATAACTAATCACAGAGCTGGGATTCGAAACTCCACCGTTTAATCCTTTATGTGGTTTTATTACCACTTGACCCGAATCACTGAGCGAATACACTAAACACCCAAACAGGTAGTGGGAACCGGCTGGAACCAACCACAAACAAACCACACACACAAGGAGAACATGCAAACAGAATGCAGGACTGTGTTTCTCTCCCCCGTTCTGTGTGGAGTTTGCATGTAGGTCTCTGCTGGTTCCCTCCCACAGTCCAAAGACATGCTGAAGTTTGTGTGTCGCTGTACAATAAGGATTGAGTGCTGGTAACACTAGATTTAGTATCAGTGTTTCTCACCACACACACACACACCAGGATGATCAGCTGGTAGTTTCGGTTCATCTTCTGAACTGATTTCAGGTTTCATTTCTGCTGAAGTTTTTGTTTTCTTAACCACAAACATCTGCAAATGTGTTTCTAATTCTAATGAACCATGCCGAGCAAATACACTAAACACCTGAATAGAACAGTCTGTTACAGGGTACAGAGACAAACCGGACCAGTTCAGTACCCGACTGCATGTCTTTAGACTGCAGAAGGAAACTAGAGTATGCAAAGTGGACCCACATGGATACTGGGGAGAACATGTACATAACCGTGATGTTTATGTGTCGTCTCAGATCATTTCAGCCAGGAATCGAACCCAGGAAACAGATGAGAAATGTGAGCACTACCACAAAATAACGAGACACTAATTAGTAAAATAAGACATTAAGTTCACATACAAGGACAAATTCAACAATTAACAGCCTCACAAACAAAATTAATCTGGTTACTGTTCTGCACTCGTATGGAAATAAGTTCCTCTAAACTAAAACAACTTGTTTATATCTTATGTTCTTTTTATATTGTGATTAAACTAGAAATGATTCACACGAACAGTTTTAAACACAAACAAATGATCAAAATGTATTTTACACGTTTATATAAGGAAAAGCAGAAAACCATTTCAGAATCCAGAGATTTGGGTTTAATATGAACTGGAATTTAATACACAGTACAAGACCTTTTACAGCAATGCCTTCTGGGTAATGGGTAATAGCGAATGAAAGCAGGAACATGCATTTTGATAGTAAACTTCTCGGACAGGGCGCGGCCTCTGCGCGTGGGGGGGGGGGGGGGGGTTGGAGTTAGCTGCTGTGTTCACCCAGTGTGTGCTTGTCGAACAGATATTCAGCCATGCCGTTCTGAGGTGCACCCATCCGGCGCAGGTTCGACACCCAGTCAGCCAGCTCCTTAATGGACTTCACCTGCTCGTCCAGGTAGTGAGTCTCGATGAAATCACACATCTGGAACACATCAGTGAGGTTATTAGAGCGAAGGCCAGGACACTCGTCTGCAGGAGGAGTAAACATTTGTATATAACGCTCACATGAGGGTCGTTACGCTCGGACGAGAGCTTGTGCAGGTCCAGGAGGGACTGGTTGACGTTCTTCTCCAGCTGGAGAGCACACTCCAGAGCCTCCACACCACTGCCCCACTCATCTCGCTCAGGTTTCTGAAAACACAAAAGCACGTCCTTATCTCAACACTACAGTGGGTAGGAGGTTCAGCACGACTGCAGGAGGGTGATAAGAACTCCACCCAGATGAAGGTCCAGATCTGGACTTGAGCACCACCACACCTTAACGTGTGGTTTCTTCCATTCAAACTATTAGAGGAACTGCAGCCAGAATGATCAAGTTAAACCTTCATTTATTAAACACCAAGTCCATGTGTAAGATCACAACACTGAATTAGACCGCAATAAAATCTGAATCCCAGGTTTAAGTCAATGTTGAGTACTAGTAGAACTTCCCCGTTTAGAACCCAGCTCATCCAGGCGGGACGAAGATCAGAACCTTCTCTCATACCTTAACGTCCTGGAGGAAGATGCGTCCTCCTCTCTGGTTCTGGAGTTTCATCAGTTTCTCGGCGTGCTCGCGCTCTTCGTGTGACTGCTTATGGAAAAACTTGGCAAAGTTGTGAAGCGCCTGGTCATCCCGGTCAAAGAAGTACGACTAACAAGAGAATTTTATATCATCTTTTAGGTAACATCTTTGTTAAATCACAAACACATTTCTTAATTTCACTCATGAGAGAAGTCGAACAAAATTCTATAAAAAAAAAAAAAAAAAAAAAGGACTAAAGTAGAAGATGACTGGTCTCTGGAGTCTCACCATGGACAGGTAGACGTAGGAGGCGTAAAGCTCCAGGTTGATCTGCCGGTTGATGGCGGCTTCACAGTCCTGATGGTAATTCTGTCTCACCTGAGAGCTCATGTTTCTGCACACACACAACTTTATTATTTCTCTTTAAAAATGGTATAAAACGGTTTAGTTTAAAGTCGTAAGGTCAGAAATAAAAACAGGCTTCTACATCGTGGGTGGAGAAATGTTATTAGAAATGATTTCATCCTGATGCTGGATTTGAGGAAATGAATCATTACAATTACCAGAAAATATGAAGCATCCTGGAAGATTTCACACCAGATTACACAATAAATTTATCTGCATCTTAAGATCCTAAACTACTAGAATATTCATAAACAAATGCTGTCGGCTGATTGTGTTGAGAAACAACATATCAGTTCTGTACATTTATTAATAAAGTTAAAGTTCCATGTTTATGAAAGTTCACACAAGTTAATGAAACGTTCTGCCAGAAGCTGAAGAATCTGGTGTTATGTAAATTTAATCATTTCAAGTGCCTGTTTAACAATTTGAACACAACAAATAAGATCCTTATAAACGGTTTCTGGTTCACCGGGACGCACCACATTAACAAGGTTCTTCTGTTTCAGCAGAAATCTGCATGATGAACACGAGGGGCGGTCCAGGGTGATAGCACTCAAACTACAGCCTGAATCGAACCGTTTATTAGAATCAGAAATGAACCATTTAGATGCAGTAATATCTATATAGTGTTTATTAAATGTTTTATATTTAATTACAGGATAGACTGTTGTGTGTTTTATGTTAAGTGGTGTGTACTTTAAGGTGGTCCCAACAGTCAATACGACTTTATTCTCCAGACTCATACATGCAGGTGTAGGGTGGATTATTGACATCAGATAAGAGCAGAAACATTAAAATATTTAATCTGAATACAAGCTGCAGAAAAGTGGACAATTCATTTGGGAATAAAGACTAAAAGAAAGCGAAATGTGTTGTGAACACATCCTGCACCACAGACTGTCCACCACTACATACAAACCATGAACATTCACTTCCAACCATTTTATTAGGATTTAAATCCATGTTTGGCTTTGACATTGAAAGGCGGCCAAAATGAACGTGGCATGATGACAAAGAAAAGTCTGAAATGAGTGCAAAACGAACAAACACAAATGTTTAAGGAATAACTGGAAAGAATGAGTTTTAAAGAAAACTATTTATATGTAAAATCATTTACTTAATGATGCAATGCAGCTCGGTTGCCCACGCAACAGCGCACCAAATGCGTAACGTTAACGCACCCGCTTTCCGCCGAACCCCGCCTACTGATCCCCCATTGGCCGGTTTATGATTGACAGCGAATCATAAAGGACTTTTGACAACGCTGGCCAATAGCCTCGAAAAGGCGGGATCAACTCAATAGGGATGTTTTTAAAAAACATAGGCCTGCGTTTATAAATTGTTCAAGATATATTTATAAAACACGTTTATATAAAAGTTTTAAAATTTGTGTATATGCTAAATAAAAAGCATTAGATTCAGAACTCACCTCGGCTGCGCAGGGTTTTCGTCTGAAGTAAACGTTAGCACTTAGCTGGTGGAATGCAAACGGAACGTTATAACGTCGCAAGACGCGCGAGCTAATTCAGATTAAAACACGAGCGTGGAAGTTTTAAATCGAATGAAATAAAAGTTGATGAAATGTAAGACAGAAGTTAAGGTTGCCGTTCAAGCACTGTTGAAGCGGAGAACCTTCTCTCTGTCCGGAACCAAATGCTACGTGACTAACACGGGGGTCGCAGCTTCTATTTATACTCCTCCTCTAATAAATATTCATAAGGATGTGACGTATTACATTTACATCCACCAATAATATCGAGATTATTTGCATATGCAAAACAAATCCAGTTCTTGGGCGCTGTGTTCGATCCGTAACTCACTTTTGTAATCGTTCATAATGCCACTGACACACACACACACACACACACACACACACACACACACACACACACCTACAGTTTCTCCAGTTAACCTGGCTGCATGCTTTTTTAGACTATGCAGAAACCGGACTACCCGGAGGAAACGTAACCTACACTACCACGGCAAGATTAGTCTTAGTGAGCTTTTAATCCTATTTAAGGTTACAGTGGAATACACACTGGTTGAATACACTAATCACCCCAAGAGGTCATTGATCTGTTGTCGGGAACTAAGACAAACACACACACACACACACACACAAACACACACACAGGACACTTTCACTATCTCCAAATAATCTGACTTCATGTCTTTGGACTGTTGGAGGGAACATGCAACTCTTCACAGAAAGCTCTGGATCACTTTACTTGATCAAACTGGATTATTATTGTGTATTTAATAAGCTCCCCCTGTAGTTTCAGGCCTGGATCGAACCCAGGACCCTCAGGATTTTATACCAACTGAGTCTTTGTTTCAAACCATCTCAGAAACATATCAGAAGTTGCTGTTGATCCTCGTGTGTGTGGTAAAACCCTGCTGGAGAGGAAGTGCTTCATCATGTGAGCCGTGGAGCTTCTGACTCCGTTATTTACACCTGACACATAAACGGCATTTAAAGTGAGAAAATGTCGGCCTGTGTGTGAGACAGGTTTCTATCCCGGCCTGCAGACAGGTGTTTGTGAGCCTCTGAGTGTTTAAGGTTTCGAGGTGAAGTCTAGACTTGCACTTATAGTTTTAATGTTTAACTAAATTACAGGTCTGGAGTTAATAATACAGTCCAGTGTGTAATAATCCCGGTCACGTAATAACACACCGGGTTCGAGTCAGTAAAGTCACTGTGGTTCACACACACACTTCTGCTTACTGATGAGTTCTAATGTGTCCTTGCTCAGCTCTGAGATCATGACTGTCATCGTCATCACCATCATCACTGTCTTCTTTATCATCTTCATCATCATCATCATCATCACCATCATCATCATCATCATCTCAGAGCTGATAACACAGTTATAAATAATGATAAAAGTATTTTACAGTTTTATAACATTAAACAAAGGAATATCTGTCTGTCTGTCTGTCTATATCTTAGTAAGTCTATAGTAAGAGTTTAGGGAAGGTCTTCCTGACCTCGACAGCACTGGGATGGACTGGACTGCTAATATTTGCAATGGGTGGGCACAAATTCCCACACACGGACTCACAGTCAGGTGTCTACATACTTTTGACCCTATAGCATATGTTAGCTGTATGGCATATCAAGTTGTAAAAACTAATAACTACATGATCAAGTGATTATAACCGACCGATCTACATGGGTTTATTATTTTACTCTATAAACTAATTCTACACAAAATGATTTGATCTCATCAGAAGTAGATCAGTGGACTTTGTGTTGTAGTAGTTTCTGTTTGTGGCCACTAGAGGGAAGCAAACAGCCAACATTACAACCACCTGCGGCGCCTTCATCTGCTATGATTGTTGAAGGAAACCGGAGCATCCGGAGGAATGCTTCACACACTCACACACACACAGAGACTCGGGGAGAACATGCAAACTTCACACACAAAGGACCCGGACTGTCCCACCTGGGGATCGAACCCAGAATCGTCTTACTGTGAGAAGACTGTGATACACACTGCACCACCCACCGTTAATGATAACAAAGTATGAAGAATAGATTATTACATAATAATAACAATAATAATACAAATAATAATAATAAATAAATAATAATAGGCTTACATGATTTATATAATACTAATTATTAAGGCTTAATAATAATATAGGCTTATATGATGTGTGTGGTGTACTCTCTGTTTATCTATCCATCCGTGTGTGTGTGTGTGTGTGTGTGTGTGTGTGTGTGTGTGTGTGTGTGCGCGTGTGTGCGCGAGTGCACGCGCGTGTGTGTGTGTGTGTGTGTATGTGTGTGTGTGTGTGTGTGTGTATATGTGT
>JAOUQU010215550.1:0-24501 GCA_028566735.1 Ammoglanis amapaensis | reverse complement strand
GTGGAAAGGATGAGACGGATGTAAACAAAAGTCCTGTTTTATTAACACCTTCGGATAACTCGCGGTTACATTTCCGCAATCATTTTCTTCGTAGCATCGCCCGGAACATCGGAGCACACACACGCACGCACACCAGTTCACTCCCAAAAACTCGCTTGCTTCCTACACACTTGCACTAGGCTCCTCCCTCCCCTATTAGCGCCCACACACATGAAGCAGTATAACATGTGAACAGAGCCTCATAACATTAAATACACACATAACCCATAACATTAAGCGATCGCTACAATATATTACATACATTGTCATTTTCTAATTTACACTAATGCAAGTGTGATTTAAAAAAAGAATAGCGAAAAAAAATGCATTTCACTGGTAAGTGTCACTATAATGAACTATTTTTAGAACAGGCCCGCGGGCGTCTCATGAGGTCCTCGCGGGCGACCTGGTGCCCACCACGTTGGTGACCCCTACTCTAGAGCAAAGGGATTTTATTATTTCAGGATAAAGTGATGATTACAGTTGCCAAATTCATAATGTATAATCATTTTGTAACAAAATCATCCACTTTTTTATTTACCTCAGAAGCGTTAAATGTAATAATGAGGCTAGGTGTGTGTGTGTGTGTGTGTGTGTGCGTGCGTGCGTGCGTGCGTGCGAGCGAGCGAGCGAGTGAATGTGTGTGTGAGAGAGAGAGAGAGTTGTAAGTTTACCCCCAGAGTTACCCTTGGTGTTTTTGCTCTGAAGCCAGCTTTTAAAATAAGACCCTTACCAATATACAGAGTTGGCAAGGTTACATTTTTAAAAAATCTGAAATTATGTAATAGTCTATTTTTTGTATTTAATTTCAGTTTTGTGTGCTGTCAAAACTAGGATTATTATAGATATACAAAAAAGCTAATATATAATTAAAAATTGACAAAGTTTACTGTATTATACACTTATAAAACAGACGAAAAATAATTGTAGACGAACTACAAAACAAACTACAATTCTAGACAGAATTCTCTTATTTGTGATTGTATATTTATAAACCTGTAAACTAATATAAAATCCACTTTTATCCACCGTCATGCTATTTCCCTGTAATGATTTTGTACTTCCCCATGATGTGGATGTGTTCCCATTCAACTGTATAGGATACAGAAATTACATCCTTTTGCAGCTTTTGAATTGGGACAGAGCTTCTAATAAGAGCAAGTAACCTGGGCGAAATTGTTCCTGTGTCCCGTATAAAGTATGAAACGGCTTTCTTATTTTTTATAAATGCTCAACGATTAAGTTTATGAAAACCTGACTCCATTACTGTCGGTTGTTCAACAGTAATTGAAAGTAACTTTTGTTGAGTTTTTATTAAAAAAATATGTGGACCTTTTTACATAAAGCATTTGAAAGTATGAAATAACTATGACTATTACTGAAACTAAAAAACCTAAAACATTAAAAATAATAAACACTAACAAACCCAATCTAAAAACGTATTAAAACTAACAGATTTAAGTTTTAAGTCAACGAAGCAAACTAAACTATATTGAAAAATCTAACGCTTTAAGCCCCTATTTCCTTTCAGTGTTATTCCCTTGGTGACACTGAGGTTTAGTCATTAGCAATGTCTCCTCACAGCAAGAAGTCCCAGGTTTGATTCTTTGGTAGACCAGCGCTGAATTTGTATGTTCTTCCTGTGTCGGTTTAATCTGGGCACTCCCACAGTCCTAAAACATGCAGGTATGGTTGAAGAAAATTATCCCTGAATCCATTATTCATGTGTTAGATGGGACTTGTGTGATGAATGAATTTTACCTAAAGTGTTAAATGTTGATGTTAAAAGCTAAATAAATAAATACTACATACTTTGTGCATTTTTTATTTTTAGAAAATGAAGGAACAGGCCAGGTTCCACTCAGACGAAATTAAACAGATAGACCTGGATGTTAACAGGACCTTCAGGAATCATATCATGTTTATGGAAAGATTTGGAGTCAAGTAAGTCAGTAATCAACACACACACACACACACACACACACACACACACACACACACACTTTCAGATGGCTAAAAGTATCTGATTTGATCATCAGTTTTTTTTTCTTTGAATTGTTTAGTTTTTCCCTTGTAACCATTAGGATTAACATGATAGTACTTTCAGATTTGCAGTCTGTGGAACTGTTCAGTATTGCAGTCGTGCCAATAAATGATATTATGGAATAATTGTGGATTTAAATGATTGTGATACCCAATAGGAAGTAATCAAGTACACTTCATCACGTAAACATCCTTTACTTTGCACAACCTATCTATATGATACATTTCAGTATTCATTTTAATCACATGATGTAGATGCACTATATTATGCAATTTATACAATTCAGTATAATCACTCAGTAGTGATCAGTATAGTAGTAAAAACTGAGTTTACTATTTGAAGTGAAGATTTTTGTATTTCTTGGTGTTTACTGGCTTTAGATATTTTGTCCATCAAGTTATATCGAAACTGACATTGGTGAAAAACAGACATGATCTAATTTTTTTGGAACATTCATTATCTATTTACCACATGTAATTGTTTTTTCCACAATGAAAATTTTATTTAGGTTCACTATGAACATATACTGGGTGCACACCTGAACAGCTCACTAATCTGCTGCAGGGTACAAGCACAGGAGTCAAACACCTAAATGACAATGTCAGTGTCTCCAATTAACCCGACTGCATGTCTTTGGACTGTGGTAGGAAACCAAAGTACCTGGTGAAGGCACGAAGGAGAACGGCATACAGAAAACACCTTATTTAATTTTCTGATATCTGTTGTGGTGTATTCATTTATGTTATGCTATGCACATAATGATTTCTGATTTGATCCATCGTTTTTTACTGGGTGCCTTCCTTTACACATCCTTTCTAGTTTTATTCCTAGCAGTGGATAGGACCAGCAATGATACCCCCATATCATTTAGAAACAGTCATGTCTGTTTGTCTGTAATTTTAGGGTCTAATAATAACAGTAGGTAATAGTTGGCGAGCATGATTTGCCACAACACTAGTGTCCAGTGAAACCCATATACAGTATATTAAACATACCTTCTTAAAAACCTTTGAATACATGAGTTTGGCATCTTATGACTATTTATATACATTTATATGTATTTACTTTCTTCTTCATTGTACTTTTCCCTCCCAAATCGTATATATTTGTTTGTGTGTTCAGGTGCATGTGTCATGAACAGTTTGGACCTTGTTCTAACCAAAACATGAGCTACTTCCTCTCTTATACCGCTCACTTTTTTGTTTTGTTTCCTGTGAGTGAGCGAGGCGTTACAGGAAGTGATGGGCTTCAGCAGTCACTGCCGTTTCACCAAGAATTAATGTTTACTTTTTTTTTTTATTCTGACCTAATAACTATATGCTTTTGGCATGTCATTAATTAACTAGGCCATACAAGACTGTTAAGATATGTCAGCTTGTCGATTCACATATGCTGCTTTGATTTCATTTTGACATGACTTTTACATGGAGGTGTAAAACACAGCGGCATCAATCAATGGCTTGGGCTATATTTTGACATCCAGAAATTTCCACTAAATATTTTGACACTGAGCACTGAGTCATGGTGCACTCACAAAGCTAGTTTAACACTTCACTGTGGTTTAGGGGCTGTACTAAGTTAGGGGAAGTGAAATAAAATTACGTCAGTGGAGCCTTCTCATTACCGTCAAGAGATGTCTGACCACACCTTTATACATAACACACATATTTTGGCTGTCAGATGTTTTTGTTGTATGTACAACAAACGCTTTATGGATTCATTTTTTCATGGTATAAATAGTTCACCCTGTCTTGAACTCGGATTGGCAATAAAAACACCAAAACCTTGTACTAGGACAAGACGTTTATGAGTTTAATATCTACCACACTGTCTGATCCAGTCCATATGTTACATTTATATATTCATATTATGATGTTTATATTCTGTTATCTTTTTATAAACAATATTATTAATTAGGTTGTAAATGCATTTCAAGTCAGTTCAAATGATAAGAAAAAATGCCCAATAGGGACCCAAATCTGAGGTTTAACATTTCAGGTAGATTTGCAGTCACAAATTGATGATAAGGTAATTAAAAATACTGATTTGCCTAACAGGTTACATGCTGTTTGTTAATCAGGGTCACAGGAAGGGTTCTGAAGCTTTTCAGTGAGCGTAAGGCATACAAACACAGAGCAGGATTGCAGGAAATACACACATTTGTGCCTTCAATTAACCTGGCTAGTTTTGTTTGGATTGTGGGAGGAAATGAACATAGGTACAAAGAGAACATGCAAACTCTACTCAGAAAGGATCTCACTTGAGCTTGAACCCAGTGCTATGCCTTACACTTCACCACTTAACCATACTTTCTGTTGAATAACTGTTGAACTGTGGCATTTTGTTTTTTGGCTGTGAGGACCCTAATCTAGACACTCTGCTCTACTTAGATAGTAGAAGAACATGATGTTTTTATTTTCAAATCCCACATTAATGTGGAGTCATCGAGATTTAGATAAGAAGACGGTGTTTTTTTGTTTGTTTTTTATTATAGTGTTGTATAATTGTACTTACTTAGGTACTGGAATAACCAGTTCGTGAGGTTTCTGTGTTTATAATGATGTGATTATACGATTAAGGAATTGCTATTGCTGTTCTTTTTTTAGACAGCAAGCCCTGTTCCATGTGCTGGCAGCTTACTCTGTCTACAACACCGTAAGTAAACACATCCATGTGTCTTACTTTTTTTTTTTCTTGGAAATTGCATGTTTTCGGTGGAGCCATGCTAAGTTGCATTACCGCTGTTATCCAGTCCTTGGCAGTGTGTTACAGTGTCTACATACAGACATGGCATGGTCGTTAGGTACTCTTTTCACAGCAGGAAGGTCCTAAGTTTGATCGACAGGCCCATTCTGTGTAAAGTTTGCATGCAGCACTTATGTCTACTTGGATTTACTCCAGATGACCTAGTTTCAAAACCAAAATCATACAAACGACGGAATTCAGAATTGTCAATTGTCAATGACTGTTATGTATTGAGTAACGCTTTCCTGTGTAAAAGTGTAAAACTTATTTAAAAATAAACAAACAAAAATAAAATGTATTACACAAGTTTAAGTCAGGTGCACCAGTCTGTACAAGTCTTGTCTAGTTGCTGTATGTGCTGCTCCTGGTGGTTACTTTGTATATAAGCTGCATATTGATTTGGCTTTGTCTTAATTCTGCAGGAGGTGAGCTACTGCCAAGGCATGAGCCAGATAGCAGCTATATTGCTTATGTACTTAAATGAGGAGGATGCTTTCTGGGCCCTATCGCAGCTGCTGACCAACCAAAAACATTCCATGCATGGTGAGTCGTACTTGCAAGACATACTTTTGGGAATGTGGTTTAAAATACACAATTGTTTAGTCTCCACAATAAAATCCTTTTAATGTCCGATACAAAAGCAAACAAAACACGTTTAAATGTTTTGAAAATGATGGCAGCCGTGATGTATAGTGCATGTAGTCAGTACCAAAGTCTACCCTTCCCTTCAGTAGTGATTGCAAAGACTTTAAGAGTTAAGGCTATTTATACTGTCAAATTGACATAATCGCGAAACAACAGCTCATCGTTTCACCTAACGAACACCTACAAATTACTACATGTCGAAATAATGAAGACCTCAAGAAGTATAGGCGCAGACCACAAGAGGGAGCTATCAAAACAATAGAGCGTCCACACTTGTGTTTAATGTATTTTGCATATGGCAGTACATTGATGATTACAATGGTTTGTTTGTAAATCACTCATTCGAAATCGATCTGCTAAAATCTACAGCAATGACTCTTCTCGTTTGTGGCATTGCCGGAGAGTAAACACATTCGTGACCGAACTTTCATAAGTCATCACTCTCTGATGAATTATAAACGGAAAAAAACGTTGTTGAGGCAAAATCTGTGTCTTGCATCAAGTCGACGCAGAAGTAATGAATCAGCCTTTAATTTAAACATGTTAAATATTAGTGATTTCAAATTATGTATATTTCAATATTTGTCTCATTTGCAGCTAATTAATTAGCACAGAGTGTTCTGTTTTTTGTTTTATAAATAAGATGTGGCTTGTGTATCAGCTGCATCAGAATACTGAGAAAGGGCAGGTAGCTATAGCCCACCTCTCCTAGAGAAAATCATGCATCTAATTGGTCAGATTTATAATTTCAATTTATAGGCTAATAGACGTGCATTACAAAATGTTTAAAAATCTTCTTAGAAGGAAAAAATAAGCAGCAGCAAGCATTTCAATGAGCAATTTTGATTGGTTAGTACCACTCTCCGACAAATAAAGTAACAGAAAAAGAGAAATGACAAATAATTTGGATTTCATTTCGTTCTAGTTTTTTTTCTCTACAATTTTTTACCCCTTCTCAGAAGGGATCGAAGGGCCTGACTGGACTCCACTGGTTGGAAGTTCTGTTATATCTTTTCTGCGTTTGTAAACATAAAATGGTCAGTCTGTGCAAATTTTTCTCTGGCATATCCAATAACCCGAAGGGCACAGAGACAAAAGGTTTGTGTACTTGTTCTGACTCTTTTCCAAGTGACTTCTTTATTATTCAGACATAAGCCATGATCTGCTGAAGTGTGGATGTTCAGTGCATGTGAGTGCACATGAATATAGTAAACATAGCATGCAGTGTCACAGCAGTTGCACTTTATGCAATTTAACACTACATGTTGATGTCACTTTTGCATAGGAAGGAGTTCAGTGCCTGACATGGTTCTGAGAATCCATGGTCCTGCAGTTTCAGTTGAAAGTCAAAAATAATTGACTAAGCATGTTTAAGCTTACTGCTGACATTTCAGAACTCTGCCACAATTTTATATCTTAGTTAACTTTTCTCCAGCATTTTGACATGGCTTGACTCATTTTAAACAGAAGTCTACACTCCTTTATTATCATAATCCATAGACAGTGGCTAAACAATGATAAAGAATTGGAGGTGGCTCAGGCTTTATAAAATATATAATTTCACTCCACAATCCAATAACATGCAGTTGGATCTGAATTGCCCTATAGGTTAAAGGGTATGTGTTAATGGTTTATTCATTTCTGGAGCCTATTCCAGCTTTTTAGTAGGTGTATGGGAAACATTTATGATCACAGAACATACACATTTAAATAAAAAGTAGTGCCTCTAATTAACCTGACTACTCGTGTTTGGATTGTGTTTGGTAAGAAACTGGAGCTTCTGATAGAAACTTTCATAGACATGGGGAGAAAATTCCATTCAACTCAGAAAAGACTTAGATCCCAAAACCAAACCCTTATTAAACCACAATGCCATTTTTTAAAGAACGGAAAGCTGTTGGCTTAGTGCTGACATTTCAGAACTTAACCACTTGCTGTTTCATGTTTAACGTTCTACATTTTTGTCATTTTGCAGAGGCTTTTATCCACAGCATTTTATTTAAAAAATTAGACCAGGGCATGACTGTAGACTTGTTTAGTGACATGTTTTACATTTTACAGCATAAGAAATTTACTATATTTTCCAAATCTTAGCAGTCATGCACGTGTTATAGGCCATAATCAGGCCAGGACCACAACTCCCAGATTGCACCTCATCTGATCACCTGTTCAGACTCCATCAACCATGTCTCTGTCTCAGTAAAATATCAGCCAGCCACACCACCACTGCTCTCCACACTGTTGTATTGAGTTTAATAAAGTTGTGATAAGGTTTTAGGATTAGAAATTTACGTTTCAGTAAGATGACAGCACTAATGCTGAACACTGATCACTGGATTGTATGTATTCTGTGCAGCCCAGTACCAGTCCACGACTTGGTGGTTGTGAGCCACTGCTCTAGATCATAAGACCCTTTCATGTACCCTAAACATTTCTGTAAAAAAGCTTATGTAACAACAATGGAACAGACCCCATTTCTAAAGACACTAAAAAACGTAATAATCGCTGTAATTTATTTGAATGTATTTTTTTTTGTATGTAGGATTCTTCATCCCTGGATTTCCCAAGCTGCAGCGTTTTCAGACTCATCATGACCACGTCCTGGCTAAACTTTTACCAAAGCTCAAGAAACACTTAGTAAGCCACTTACAACGATTCCCAAGCGTTTTCTTATACCAAATATAAACCTGTGCGTTTGTGTGAACAATAATCTTGTCTTTACTTTCTACAGGATAAGGAGCAGATGACTACTGGTATATACACAACCAAGTGGTTTCTGCAGTGCTTTATAGACAGGGTAATGAGAACTGTTACTTACTATTACTGGTTACTGTTGATCATCTTGAATGTAAGAATTATTTGAAATGTTTTTGTTGATCCTGTACTATCAAATTGTAGTTCTCATTAGCATACACAAGCTGTCTGCATGATTGACAGCTGTTTCTTTTTTTAAAAACACATCAGGGCAGCTCTGGTATGCTGGTTAAAGAACTGGGCTTGTGAATGGAAGATTGCTGGTTTAATTTTGAATATTGACAGCGGATGACTGAAGTGTCGTTGAGCAAGGCACTTGACCCGTAAATGCTCCTTAGGCGCCGTGGCTAGGGCTGCCCAACATGCCAGACAGATGTGCCCACTGCTGCTCCCTAGTGTGTGTAAATGTGTGTTCAATGTAGAGGAATAATTCCTCATAATAAGTGTGTAAAAGTGGTGAACAGAGGGGAAAACTAGTGTGTCTCACCATGACCATAAATGGGATAAAACAGTGGTCAAACTAGACAGAGAGTCTCGCACTGTTGGGATGATTTTGACAACACATGGGCCATCGTTGTTAATCGGACATAAAAGTTTGCTCTGTGCTCCCATTCTACAGAATAGCTGGCTGAAAGGTTTGTTTTGATTACGATTCATACAAGGGAACACATATTTGTTATTCCGGGGCGATGAATCTGAAAACCAGAGTGCCCATGCTGACCTTTATTCGCAGTTAAAAGCATCTACAATGGGCACATACACTTTAGATCTGAACCATGGAGCTGTGGAAGAAGGTGGTCTGGTCTGCTGAGTCATACTTGCCTTTACATCATGTAGACAGTTAGCTGTGTTTGTGTGTAGGTGCATGTGCGTGCATGCATGTGTGTTGCTTGCCCAGGATGTTGCTTGCACTGTGGCACAAAGGTGAATCAGCGAAGGTGAACAACGTCATGCTCCAGGCAATGTTCTGCTAGAAAGTCTTTGGTCCTGATATTTGTGAGACCTATATTTTGACATTAACCATTTGACATCTAGCTACTCAAGGCAGTAGGAACAACAACTTAGTTTTAGTCTAGTGCAGAATAAAGGTTCTGGATTAGTAGGTATAAGGTCACTGGTTCAAATGCCATCTCTGCCAGGTTGCCACTGTTGATCCTCCTAATCCTCAAATGTGTACACTGTACATATTTAAGTCGCTATAAAATAAGTCGAATAAAAGTGTCTGCTGAATGTCGAAAATGTAAAGTTCAAAATGTTAACAGGAACACTCAACAGCAAGCCTTGTGTGCCTAAAATCCCATCACTGGTACAGCGGTTTATTACCATGCTGTTAGAAAC
Source organism: Ammoglanis amapaensis (assembly GCA_028566735.1). Taxonomy (NCBI): domain Eukaryota; kingdom Metazoa; phylum Chordata; class Actinopteri; order Siluriformes; family Trichomycteridae; genus Ammoglanis; species Ammoglanis amapaensis. The sequence goes on along the minus strand of JAOUQU010215550.1, from coordinate 14,936 downwards.
TACATTCGTAAGGTGAACTTAGAACTTAATTGGAAATTGAACCTAGGACCTAATGATGGGATGCAACAGCACACAGTCATCCCTATGTGAAACTAATTATAAATGTTGAATGGTATACATGGTCGTGTTTTTCATGCCATACAATGTGCGTAATGATGGTGTGCTTCTTATGATCTACTTAAATTAAATCTAGTTTTTTTGTTTATGTAAGTATTATTATTGGACCTCCAGAATAGTACCACTGGCTTTTTTACAGAAAGCAGGTTATGGGTCCTTTCTGTCTGGTGTTTACATGTTTTTCTGGCCTATATGTGGATTTATTCCATAAACTTTGTTTTCCTTTCACAGTACAAAAAATAGTGAGGTGAATTGGATACAAAAAAAGGTTCTTGAATGGCTTTCATATACAACCTTTAGTTGATGAATCCTGGCATGAATGTTGATGAATTTTACTAAATTGTACGTAATCCAAATAGACAAACATTTTGTTTGGAAACTGAAAGGGTGGAAGGAGGGTAACTGAGAGCACTTAGATCTGATTTGAAGCCATGTGCATTTTTGGACACTTACAAGCTTAATGGAAGGGGTCATCTATGTGAACGTATTGCAAAATAAGAGACCTGTGTAGACCGTTGTTCTACAATGACTGATGCTCTGCTGCCAACCACAGCATCTAAACTAATGCATTTCATTGTAGTGCACATGTACAGTAAAATTAAGATTTTAGTAGCTCTAGATTTTTCTATGTATATTAAATATGAGACATGCTTGGATCCGGAGAATGATTTTAATTCTATCTTTACTTTTTTCTTCTGTGTTTTTGTTAACAGACACCCTTCACACTCACGTTGCGGCTTTGGGATGTATACATCCTCGAAGGAGAACGAGTTCTGACGGCTATGGCATACACTGCCCTGAAAATCCACAAAAGTAAATATGCAGTCACATAGACTGTAGTATACAACACCATCATTTTTCATGTTGATTATGTTTGCTACAAATCCTACAATCTATAGGGAGAACAAAAAAGGAAGACCTGAAGAACTAAAATGGGGCTGCAACTATCGATTGTTTCTATAGTCGTGTATTATATAGATTGTCCCAGTGGTCCAGCTATTTATTAGATAAGAAACACTTAATTATAAAAAGCAAAAATAAATATCAACTATCCATCCAAATGGTGAGACACACACTGAGCGAATCCATAAATCACCTGAACAGGTCGACAGTCTGTTGCACGGTACAGACACGCGCGCACACATTCAAGACAATTCGGTATCTCGAATTAACCTGACTGCATGTATTTGGACTGTGGAGGTACCCGGAGGGGATCCCCTGTGCACACTGAAAGCCCAGGATTGTCTTAACCGAGAATTAAACTCGGGACTTTTTGCTGTGAGGTGACTGTGTTAATCACAAAAGTGCCCCGAAAATAAATTGTGGCAGCTGATTAGTGCTTTTAATTTGCTACCTGTTTGTTCTTTTTATTATTTTGTTATTATTGTGAGCTGTCCTTGAGTCGCAGAAAAGCGCCTATAAAATGTATCTGTAAAAAGTGTCTGCAACAGTTAATACCATTATATATAAAGGCAACCTAAAACCTTTTAAGGCGTCATTAATATTCTTTATTTTTGTAACAGGCAAATGCCAATGCTGACATTCATAAACGATTAAAAAATATATATATTACAGTGATTTGATTTATAGTACTTGAATCTTTTCAGCCCTCTTTCAAAGTCAATGAGAATTTAGGGACAATATAATAGGAAGTTATTGTGTTTGGTTAAGTTTTATTTTATTTTTTTTCTTCAGAGCAACTGCTGAAGAAGCCTTTGGAGGATCTGCGGGAGTTTCTACAGGAGTCAATTGCGTCTTCTTTTCACCTGAGCGACGATGCCGTCATTGAGCAGCTACAGGCCGCCATGTCTGAGCTACGAAGAATAAAGCTCGACCTTCCTCCTGCACGTAAGCAAAATTATCCCATCGTTTTCCTCTCACTAGGTTCTCCAATTTTTATAGTTCATTCTGCCACAGTCCAAAAGCTTGCCAGTGAGCTTAGTTAAGAGGTTTAAGGATACATTTACGGCGCTCGATCATCTGTAATCCACAACGACCTCGCTCGCTCGTCGCTAGAAACAGATAAGAAACACAAACCGTCAAATTTCCCACCCCTCTAACATTGTGGCGGTGAATTACTTCTGGGTGCAGATGCAACCTCTAGGCAGAACTATAAAAGGAAAACCACGGGGTTGAGGTGACTGCAGTCTTGCTTGAGTTGACGCGGAAGTATACATCAGCTTTTAGCTTACATCTATTGGTTGTTATGTGTATACTGTAGACACTTGTGTAATGAGTACAACCAAGTGATAAACATGATGTTAAAATCCTAATAAATAACAAAATTGTATTTACAAATTCTGCACCGTTCTGATACATGCAGGGAAGGAAGCATTTATCGGTGCCGGATACATTATATTAATTAGGGAAAGTTCTTTAGCTAGCACTTCAGGCATGCCATACACAGCATGTGCTTGTATATGTGTATACATCTCTGGTTGAACAAATTGTGCAGTCTTGATTAATTCGATTGTAATTTATATTCTAGTTTTTAAAATAAAACATCCCTGCTCTGGATCAAACAGAAACCGCAAACATCATTGAAAATCGGAACTGGTCTGAACTGAATTTGAACTGAATGACAAATCAAGGCTTTCAATAGTAATCGAAGATTAAACATGTCTGACAATTTTGTTTTTTGTTTGCAGCCAAAGCTGACGAGTTCCCTAAGAAGCCTCTGGGTGTTGAGCTCCCAATCAAGCTCTCCCCAATAACCACAATTCAGCAACGCAAAGAAATACACCAGAGTGCATCTCTCCCACATACACAGGATCCTGAGCCTCCACCTAAATCTCCAGCCACTCTGGCCTTACCTCAGATTAAACCACTGAGAAAAGTTCCCCCTGTTCCATCTCCAAAACTTGAAGCTAAACTGTTGGTAGAGGAGAGTCTGGATCTTCCCTCCGCAAGCCAGTCATTCCTCCCAGAGAGCGCTTACCATACACCACCTCCAGGAGAGAACGACTTTCTCTCTGAGTCTGGTGAATGGCCGCCTCCTTATCAGTCTTCAGAGAACGATAAATTCAGCATGCACTCTTTAAATCTTCCTGAACTGCCTCCGCCACCATTGCCGTACTACGATCCAGAGTCTGGAATTGATATTTCCACCTTGGAAGACTCGTCCCCATTAGCAACTACTCAGCTGCTTGTCATTCAGAACGATTCAACATGCTCGCCGTCATCACAAAGAGCACAGAGGCAGCTCGGAAAGTTCCCTGTTAATTTTTACATCCCGGGCTCCCCCAGTTGCCGGCGGCCTTCACAATATGACAACTTGTCTGAAGAGGATGAACCTATCAAAGAGAAAGATTCTGAAAAAGATGTCGTACGGTCAACTCAGCACTGGTCCCCTCCACCTAGTTTTTTTTACATTCCCGAATCGGTACCAGTTCTCCCACCAAATACGCTCTCCAATACCAGGAAGGAAGCTACCCCAGCACAAGAAAACTGGGTGACGCCAGACAGCATTTTCCCTCAACCCCCACCTGAGTTTGCAGACTCCCCGATGCTCATTAGATCCATCCAGGCTGAGCACACACTGGGCACTCGCATGAATCAAATGCAGTATCCCAAAGTGCCAGTAAAGCCCAAAGCACTTTCCGATGGACTTGTGCCTCCGTGCGCCCAGTCAGACTTCAACAGGATGCGTGTGTCGAATTGCTAGCCGCCAAAAGCAAGTGAACTTTTAGCACAGGAAACTTTGCACTCTTCCTTTGTGCCACTGCAATAAAAAGGGAATTGAAAATGGGGTTCCTTCTTTGAGATCAGGATATTTTAAATATCACATCACTTTGCTATGTTCAAGTCTTAAAGATTACTTCTTCGCAGTTTGAAATGGTCATTTGATGTGTTTACAGTGTTATATTTAATGTTCATGCGAGACAGCAGTTGTGTTTTTGTTCGGATTTGGTCCCTGCTGAATTCTGCTAAGTAATTTAACAGTATTATATAACAATGTGTACATAGATAATCGGTGCTGAAATCGGTGTGGAACATCATGCCTGTATAAGCTTTATGCTTACCAAAAAGAGTTCAAACAAGCCAACAATGAATCTACTAATTGACTTGGTGTTTGATAAATGTTTAAAAAAGGCTTGCTTGCCCCTTTCTGACAGCATCAATAATTAAACCTGTTCACTCGATAAAGCTTATGACACATGCATTACTGAACCAAGAACCCCTTTGTTCACTGTAAAGGTGCCGTTTCCCAACAAAGCGATCTGAAAGTATAAGCCGATGATTAATGCTAAATGATGTGCAACCCAAGCAAATTATGATGAGTTGAAATCAAATTAACTAGAAATTGATGTTCAAGTAAAATGAACCTAGCTGGTTTAGTAAAACAAGTTTAAGCTCTTAACTGCTCTCCCTGGGTGCTGTGGCTACGGCAAATGAGTTCACTGCTGCCCCCTAGTGTGTGTTTCACTGATTGGATTGGGTTAAACAAAAAACCCAGCACAGACGAGTGACTCACTGCTAGTGTAAACATAAGGGGTTTTGGGTATTGGTGGTGTAACACCGAGGTAGCGCACCAAATAAGTATTTCTTCTACATTGCATTCTACATCTTACAACTTCCGGGACTTTCTGAGGAAACTCACAGACAGTAGTACAAAGACATGCATCCAGGTTAATTGGTGTGTGTATGTATGTGTGTGTGCCCTGCAACAGACTGGCTACCTGTTCAGGTGACCCTAAATAGGATTAGTTGGTGGTAAAATGAGATGATTGATCGATGATTTGATCTTGGAATCCTCTGCTGCAGTGGCCATTAAAGTTCTTACATATGCCACAAAAAAACTGGTTTTTATTACATTAAAACTCCCTCATGAGAAAAGGTTTAGGTAAAGGTTTGTACTAATACAATAAGGAATGCTGATTTTATCCGAGGCAAGTGAGACGACTTCGGAGATGGTAATTTGGGTTTTTTTTTAGAAGCAAATAAAACTGGTGCTTTTTGTGGCAAATTTTTGAAGGAATTACTCCCTTTTACTTTCATGAAAGTTTGTGTTTTGTTACTCTTTGACTAATAATTTAATTGAAAAAAATATATCATCGTGATCATAAGTACGGTTTTGAGTTAACGGAGCCATAATTAAAATGGTAGCTAAATATCACATTGGGTCGAGGTATCACATTTTTAAACCTAGTAGGTAGAGCTTTGGGCTATCAGTCAAAACATTGTTGGCTCATATGCAAGGTCCATTGACCACAGCCTTTAAACAAACTAAAGACATTTATTTTTCAGTAAATATGAGATTAGAAAAATTGAAATATACTTTTGATAGCAAACGACATCTCTATGCATACGGAATTCCCTTGTATACGTACATGCTTTCCTCTGTATTTAGTTGTATAGTTTTGAAAATGGTGATTAATAATGTCTAAGCTGAGAACATATCGAAGTTAGATTATTCAGATATCATGGCATCATAATGCTACCCCAAATTTTGTTGTTCCATTCATACTGATCACCAGACGTCATCAAGGAACCAATGAAGTCATTGAACTGATCAACACGTAATGAATGGCACCTAGGAAAAAACATGATTCAATTTACGTTTTCTCCATTACATTCAGTATTGGGAGAATAGTATCAACAACTAAAGTGAACAAAAATGTCTTTAATATGTTTACCATGAAGAAAATGTAATTGATCAATTATTAAATAAATCAATTATTTATGATGGTGAGGGTTTTCTTGGCTTCAATATGCAGCATTTTTCCAAGTTTAATAAAAAATGTATAACATTTTCCAAGATTTGTGTGTATGTATGAAGGATGTATATAAAATGCAGGGTATGACTATAACTCCAGTATAGAATCCTCAAAAACAGGTTTGTACCACTGTTAAAGAGCAGCTCCATTGAAAGTGTGTGTGGGGGGGTGTTTAATAATGTAAAAATGTTTGCTCTTATTATATAAATTAAGTATTAAATGTAATTTGCTTGTTTCTCAGGTGTCTCTTTGAGTAGCAGTTTTTCATTAAAACCCAAATACCATTTATACCATCATTTTTATGCTTTATTTATTCCAGTCGATTGATTCGATTTTTTTTCTGTAAAGAGATACTTATAAATACAGAGATCATTTAATATTGACATTAAATTGCATTAAAGCAACAACACCTTTCAGTTGTTAAAGTACAATGCAAGGTAACCAGCAGGTGGTCCATAAAAGAACCCTCAGCCATTCGGTTTATACAAGAACAGTAACAAATTTACTGTGTATATATTTACCACAGCTAAAAAAAAAGTCAAATTTATATTCTGTATGTTATATTTTATACATTGTAATTCAAAATGCATTTTATTACTAGTGTATTCTAGAACAATGTAACCAATGTGAACATGTAACTTCTCAGACCTGGTAATCTGATTATTTTATGATTATCACTTATTCTCCAGGCAGATTATTTTGCAACTTTTGAACAACTCCACACCAAATACGTCCCTGAATTGATGCTACTGGAGATTGTCTCATAATAATTTCTTCTGTCAAAGCCCACTGAAAGAATGGATAAATGGTGAGTGACCAGTAATCATTTCTGTAATCAGATTTCTTCTTTTAAAAGTAATTCCTAAGTCAAATCAGATGAGGTAGAATGTTGAAAAAACTGATTCCAGGAATGATCAGAATGGAATAAACAGAACATTGTATATCAATTCACATGAGAACCGAATAGGAATGAACTTTGGCTTAGAGGAGTGTTAAACATTAAAGAAGTTATTTTCCAAACAATTCGGGTCTTCAAGTCTGAGGCTGTCTCCAGCTATCTGCTAATTGATTTATATTATACCCATTTAACTCATTCTAACTTCATTTACCATAATAAACAGTCCTATTGATAAAGTGCCAAGTATGGATTGAAGACTTCACAGAATTTTTGGTCTAAGTGTTTGTTTTAGACAATATTGTCTGTACATGTAAGGATCAAATAGTACAAACTACATTTTCTATAAAATGTTATAGTAGAACTATAAAATGTGACCAAATTACAAATATTTTACCCATTTCAAGTTGTATCCGACCCTTGGGTGCTTCGAGAGTTTCTCTGCATTGTTTTTACGGATAAGGTTGCAGGCCTTTCTACAACCCATAGTGCTCTAAGAAACTGTATACAGGACAATTTGACATCTCCAATCAACCTATTACCAACCTTTGGCTAAGCCACCGTGCCACCCAATCCATAGTAGAACAGTAAAATAATTTTGCTTTACTATTACATTTCCTGAGAAACTTCTAATCTAAAAACTCATTTAGTCTACATAGATGAACGCCATGAATCACTTTGGAAACTCTATACCTAAATCTTTGAGTACTTTATAGCTAAAGGTTTGATGTTACAGTACGACCTAGTGAAGATTTACATTCTCACCGCTACTATAAGGCTAAGCATATACTAATACCCACAAGCCTCTTACACATAAGTATTAAACCATGAACCCTTTCATTTCACCGGTTGTAATTTCTTCCATTTCTTTTGTGCACGCTTCCTATAAAAAATGTGTGTTCACAAAACATAATTTAGTCTCAGTAACTCTCAATAGGCAAACATGTCTGAATTATAATTTATATCCCTCATAATTTATGTCTTGAATGGACATAATGCCACGACAATACACAGGTCACACCATAATCATGTTACATCTTTATAGACCTTGCTTTAAACAGGCCACTTACCAGTCATGCTACCTTTGTAAAATGTCACAACGTTCGAGTTTAAAACTCAAAAAATCAGGTGTCCATATACCACTACCCATGTAATGTGAAACATTGACGATTATGGCATGTTGTATGGCATTATGTTATTTTCTGTCTGGACAGGTCATATGTCCCAAATGTGTTATATTTAGTAAATAAATCCTCTCTTTTTGAAAATAGTCAAAACAAGAACTCGTGTTTAAAATATTGCCCCCACATACCACCCATCAACCAGTGAAAATTCAGGCTACTTGCAAAAAAAGCTATCACCACGTATATAAAAAAAATAGTAGTACCGTAATAAGTAGTATTTCTGTTTCAACACAAGCATCATTTGTTTTTTGATTGCAATAACCTGAACATTTTACTTTTGACTTTCTCTTACCATTCTCTTACCAAGTTAAAGCACTTCAGACAAAAATAGTTGAGCAGTAACATCACATATAGTAAAGTATCTGGCTGCTTTGCATGAGTAGTTTGATAAAAAAAAAGGCACCATACTTGTAATTATGCACAATCTACTGTAAATAGAAGAACCTGGAATTGAACATGATGCTACTGTTGATTCTTTCCGCTGTGTGAGGATGTGGGATTAAATCTTGAGCTGCTTAAAGAAGTTACTGAGAGAAGTTACACTCTCCCTGAGTTTGGCATCGTCTTCAGTGCTGAGTGTAGTGCCTGCCAGGCGGGTTGATCCATTTGCTCCCAGCATACAGGGCAAACTTAAAAACACCTCAGAACTGATGCCCCCCCATCCCTAAAACACAAACATTAATGTCACGGTGAACCCATGCAGACACGAGGAAAGTATTCTACACAGAAAAATACCCAGACCATACCACCCATGGATTAAACTCAGAAACTTCTTCTAAATCTGGCCCGGGGAGCAAAGCTCACCAAAGGACCTCACCAAATCTTGCCTTTTTTGCAAAAAGTTTGGACACCCCTGATCTAACACTTAGCCACCATGCCTCCCAGGATTTAAACACTATATCAATCTTAATTATACTAAATAATCTAATAAGTATAATGGTCATAGTCTAATACAGTTAGTTGTATGTAATTGTGAACACCCTGGACAGTGTCAAATATTAGTTCATGTTTACAAGATATAAATAAATAGGTACATTTTAAAACAACATAAAAAAACGAAGCCAGAAGGTTAAGGTGACTGACCTGAGCCAGTGTGGTGATGGAGTGGGTTTTTCTCTGATCTGTGAGGATAGTGTGTGTGATGTCAGCAATGGACAGCCCTACTGACCATGACCTCTGACCTCTCCCCTTTATCAACTCCAGCCCCCTATATAGTGGATCACAGGTTTAAAATAATACACACTGTACCACTCTATTGAATAACACAAATACACACAAAATATGTTTCTTTTACACAACATTCCTTTCCATGTGCTTACAGTACAATGCTTGGTACCTGTCTATCAACGGCCTTGTGGAGTTAGAAACTGGAACCAAAACTTGGGGCTTGTCTCCACCGTGGCCGACATTACTCCATACAGCAACTAAAAAAATATGAATCAGATTACAGAATCAGAGCTATACAAAATCCCATCTATACTAGACACCACATTTGTCATAACTTGACGATCACAACAATTTTGTTTAATGTCCCTGATACACAAATAGAGCAAGTGTGGGCCTGGTTACCTTTTACTAGATATGTATGAGAGGTTTAAAGTGTCATATGCTGTAACTAGTACTAGTATTTTGTTTTATCCATTTTTAATGATGGTTGGATCACATAAGTTTCCCAAACTTGTGTAAATGTAATATTGTCAGTGGTTTTGAAATGGATTGTCCAGCAAGCTCATGATCAGGTCATATATTAGAGGCTTTAATACAGCTTACAATAAACAGCAGGAGAGATATGTAAGCCAACACTACCCTTGTTGTCAGAAAGCTCTCCGATGACCCATGCTTGTTTGTTTATGCTGTTGGCCAGTAGCGTAGTGTTGATGATGTGAGTGAGCCGCTCAGATTCCAGGTTACAACCTGCACCAATCACATGTGTCGGTGGCAGGCAACTCTGTCTCCATGCTACATGGGTCATTATGTCCACTAAAAACAAAAACACATATAAAAATCATACAGACTTTCTGTTGTAACTGTCTGTCACAAACAATGTACTGTAAGTCTATAGTGAGAACCTATACACAACAACAAAGAACGTGTATAAAGTTTTTATAGTCACTTGGCCAGGTAGGTCCAATTAAGCAAGACACAAGTGTCTATAAGCTTAATAATCATAATCCTGGCTGTTTATATAGTAGTGTGGTTGTCTTGTCCCCTGCCGATTATGACTTAAACAACTAAATGTCCATTATCTTCTGATTGTATTTGTTACAATGTAAAAGAGAGCGGTATCTAAGCACTGACCAGGCTGTGAGGCGATGAGCAGCACAGTGTTGGGACTGTGGCGTGCCAGGCTGGGAATTATTTGTCGGTACAGATCCACATTAGTCTGAACCACACTCACATACGACTGATCATCACTCCATGCGTTTGCAGTGACGACCACCACACTAGAGCCTGCTGATGCTGACAGATCTGCAAAGGGCACATCACACACACTCAACAGAGCTGTAGAGTCTGATCTAAAGGATCTAAATATTCAGCAAAAATAGAGCATGTGTTAGTTATATATCTATATACCTGTTCTTGGGTATTAAGCTGGGTATTTATTACTTATGTAATAAATGTTACTTTTTATCCATTTCATTCATTCTGATTCTACAGCAAATCACTTGGCACAAAGGTGTGTAAAAAGCCAGTACTATTGTGTATTATCCTTCTAGTTACTCTTTCACAGAAACATAGTTAGAGGTAACAGTAATCAAAACTAAGAAAACACTCATTAGTAATAATTTAATCAAGGAAAAACTTAAAATCCAATCCAGTTTAATCCTAAAATGAGAATGTACCTTTCGAAACTTCCACATTCGGCAAACTGAAAAGCTCCAGGTCCATCGTACCTCCTTTGCTAGAACTCTCTGTTAGGTCAATCAAAACTATTTTGTCCACACTACCCTAAAATGATAAACAATAAAGAAACAAAAACACCAGTCACTGACAGTACATGCAAAAGTAGCATAAAATAAATACCAAGATTTACAAGGTGTATAATGTGAGCTACTTGCTTTTGCCAAAATACTCAATACAGCAGTCATGCCCAGATCTCCTCCTCCAATCACAGAAACTTTATTTACTTTCTGATCATGTCGAATTCCACCTATAACCAAATACAGATAATTCATTTATAATTAAATAGCTTATAGAATAAAATACTATACCCCCTCACAAAAAAAGACTTGCACAACAGCTTCAACAGACTGTTGAGCAGCTGAACAAGGAAATGTGCTAGCATTCCATTCTATTTCCAATTTGATTAAGAAAAATGTGATGTAATAGACTGATGGTCACTTCTCTGTCCAGACATGCTTGCATGCTTGTATCTATCGACGATGTAATACAATTGATTACACCGATTATAAATGGAATACACTGATTATACACCTTCTGTTATATTCAGATGAGAGTTCACTTGTGCCAAAAGCTCATTGGGGTGATTCCCATCTACTGTATATTTCATGCCCAGAGGAGGATCATCTTCAAACTTATCAATCATCTCTTCCAGTAGTGCAGTTACGGAGGACTTTGGCTGAAAGCAAATATATAAATAGATTATCAGTTGTTAATATATATATATATATATATATATATAGCTATAATTTAACTAAAAAGCTGCATGATTCTAAACATTGTTGCATTTGAATTAAATACCCCTGTTTAAACTTGCAATACATTAAAGAGAAAAGAAATGATTGGGATTGTAATGTTAAGATTAATCAGTTTAAGTGTTTAATTTTAAACAGTCATGGTCAATTTAGTATATTCCAATTCATCTCACCTTTGGACTGTGTGAGGAAACTAAGGAGTTCCCAAATGAAACACAAATACTAGAAGAAAACATGAAACTCCACAATGAAAGGACCCAGCCTGTTCAGCCTGGAAATTGAACTTAAGACCATCATGATGTGAGGCTAAAGTGCTAATAAACTAAAATAGCCTAAGTTTAATGCTTTGTGTGTAGTGTGCCGTACATGGTCCCAGTTGTGCAGTGCAGGTAGGTGTATTCGGCCCTTGGCATCCACGTGCTTCCCCTCTCTAATCACCATACTGGTAGTTGGGCGAAGTAAACATATGGGAGGTGTAAAAGGAAACGATTCCAGCAACCACAACTGAACCGGCAAATTGTAGAACTGACCTGAAACAAATAACAGTTTGGTGTATTCATTCAGATTTCAATTGTGAGGTTTGCATTCTGCTCATCTCTGTCGTGTCATCACATTTCGTTTAAATAATTGCTGTCTTTTGAATGTGCCAAATAAAAAATAGGTCCTTCAATGAATTCATGTTAACCATTTGTAAATAATTTACATAATCAAAATAGTTTCAGTATCAGACAAGGGTAACCTAAGTAAACATGGAGTGCTTGTACAATAATGATTGGAAAATGATACATAACGTATCAATGATTCCCTCAGCTCACAAAAAAAACCATTAAAGCACAGAAGCGCATGACTTATCTTCCTCAGTAAAGTTGTACGATAATGAAGGCACTGGGCAACAGCTTCCTTTACAGATTTCCAACAAGAATAACATTCTTTTTTTTTCTTCAACTGGAATTAGACATTTTCTTACCTTGATATTTAACTGAAACATTGCCCACTAGTTTCAGTAAATCCTTTTGTGAACTGTCATTGAATGCTTTAAATACAAAAATAAACAAAGTTATTATCTCCAAATTACAGTCAGTGCTTAGTGTGATTTATTTATTAGATCCAAGTAACATCTGATTAAACTACTATTTGAAAAGCGCACACACACACGTTTGTACACAGTGTACAGATTTTTACTAGCATAACCAGTGTTATACAAATTGGGTGGTGAAGCAACCTATTCTACTGCCACCTCGGCTGTTTAATTGGCACCAGACACACAGAAACACCATCAAGTCCACAATAGGCAACTTTTTTCACTTAATCATTTTTTTTTCATACTGGTTTATTATTTAGATTATTAGAGTCGTTATACAATGAACAAAGATTCTCTCTGCTGCCCTTGTGGTCTGTAGGGTAGAAAACACACTTGCAAGTTCCCTGACCAAAGCCCTGAACACATTGCTGACTAGCTTTACTTGCTTTTCTTGCTTTGCAAACACTAGGGACACTACCTAGGGACACTCCACCAACAAAGATTGGGAGTGGCGCACCACTTGGTGGTAAATAGCGCACAGGACAAAAAGATAACTTGGTTAACAGATTTTCCATCAGGCAAGGTACACACTTGCTTTCAACTCCCCTGTGTAATGTGTAGTGTAATTCTCAGTATAAGCTGTTAACTTATATTGACTAAAGACTATATTTTACGAAATGCTACTGTACGGAATTATATCAACAGTACCGTTAGCAGCCCTTCTTTTAGGAAAATGAACATTTACTAATGAGGCTTCCCTTACAGGCTTAGAGAAAATCAACCAAGGGTTGCATAGTTACATGAAAATTGCCTAGGATGCTTGTAACAAAACACCAGTCCATCGCAATGCAGGCACTAATACCCACACCCTTTTACCTACAGGCCAATGCAGCTTCTTCAATTAACCCAACATCAACCTAACCATGTTTTTAGGAAATCAGAGCTCCTGGTGGAAGTCCATGTAGATAAAGCCTTAGAAGTTGAGAACGCTTTCTCTACCATTCAACTTTACTGTAACTACACTTAGTGCTCAGAGCATTTGATCAAATATTAATCTTTTCTAAATCTGAATTAAATGATGGAGAATCTCAAATCGGGCGGCACAGTGACTTAGTGGTTCGCAATCCAGGGCTTTCAATGTGGAGTTTGCATGTTCTCCCCACGTCCATGAAGGTTTCCACTGGGTACTCAGTTTTCCTCCAACCACCCAAAAACATGCAGTCAGGTTAGCTGGAGATACTGAAATTTTCCAGTGTGTCTGTAGGTGTATGAACACTGCATCAGACTGGTGACCTGTTCAGATGTTTAGTGTATTTGCCGTCCATCCAGATAATGGATGAATAGATGAAACTTAAACCAGCTGATGACGACCACGAGGAAATCCCGAGCAGACAGTGCGTGACGTCATGTTCTGACTGAAACAGTCCCAGTCACGTGATAGTGTGTTTGATTACTCACTGTACGTTTCAGCTACTGCTTTCATATCAGGATACATTCTGTACACTTTCTGTAGCTCCTCAATGGCGACATCGCGAAATTTGTACTGTTCAAAGAAATCAGAACGTGTGTAAACGGTCAGATAACTTCAGACGGACATCAGGTCCGACCGGTCTATGCAGATCAGATACGCTAATAATGTTTCTTTTTACATTTCAGGTCTGTCATTCAGAAAACAACCCTCCCGAAATACAGTCTTACCTTAGAGAGGATCTTTTTAACCGACTCGTGATTCAGGTTCATAATTATTACAATTACAAACTCGTTATTCTGAGTTTCCCTCAGCAATAACACTCCACACTTCCCGAAACCGAGCAGCGCTACGGAAACCGTTTGGGTCAATCCGCACAGACCGGTGTCTTTTTCTATCGGTAGCACGATGTACATTCCACAACGCGAGTAAGCCAAGTACAAGCTAACTAATATCTAAGAATAGAAATACAGAAGTATGTTTAACCTTTATAAGATATAATATGATTAATTTGCATTTGTGCAAAGAAAGGCACTAATAATAATTAGACTAATTAATGCCGAAGCTTGGTGGTTAAAGAACTGCTTGTGAACTGAAGGTTGCTAGTTCGATTCCGAGAGGCGACAGGTCACGACTGAAGTGCCCTTGAACGAGGGATCTTTGCTATTTGGGGTCACGGTGCGACACACACTGGGCGAATACACTAAACAGGTCGTTATACAGAACAATTTTAGTTAGGGGGACCAAACGTCTGTATTTCCCGTCCTGTCCCGGGCGTCCAGGATTTTTTTAAGTGAGGAAATGTCCTGGGCCCGTATTTATCAAACTTCTTAGAGTGGAATTTTGGACTTAAGTGCTGAAAAATTCTTAGATTTGCT
>JAOUQU010215337.1:0-13953 GCA_028566735.1 Ammoglanis amapaensis | reverse complement strand
TTTGGAGCAGAGTTTTCCGTCCGGATGCCCTTCCTGACGACAACCACCAGTAAGTGGTGGGATCTTGTGAGACTACTTGACAATTTTGCATTTCCGATCAACCTAGTGCATGTTTTTTGACTGTGGGGGAAAACTGGAGTTCCCGGAGGAAACCCACGCTGACATGGGGAGAACATGCAAACTGCAAAAGAAAATCCCCAGCCCGACTCGGGGATCAAGCCCGGGACTTCTTGCTGTGAGGCGACAGGGCTAACCACTCAGCCACCATGATGACCATTAATGGGAGCAACCTAAATGATTCAATCATGGTATCTGTAAGTTTCTTTATGTTAGCAACATTAGTCTTAAAGGTTTAAACTAAGAAAACAAAGCGCTCCTATGTGGTCCATAACCTTGAGTGAATGAAACATGGTTATTGACAAGGGGCTAATTGGCCAATTAATTCAGTACAATTCTCTGAATGAGACAGAGACTCTGATGGCCTTTACTAAAATACAGATAGACAGCACACATTACTGCTAAGACCTAGCTTCTGAGGGCATAGCTAAGTATTGATTACTTTCGCATTTTGTAAAACCTAATCAGTATGCTATGCACTTGCATTGAGTGTGGAACAGATATTAACTTTGGCTAGCTTCACCTTACATATTTGCACCTAGATAATCATTTATTTATGTGAAGTATGTATTTGATAAATTATTGATAGTGGGAAAGTTTTTCGAGTTCAGATTTGTTATTGAGCATTAAGTGCTTGATGCATATGCTATTATAATCTATTTAGAATTTAACACCACTGTGCTTTTTTTTTACACACATAGGAATTATTCTTTTGCATTTTACCCAATCCGTTCAGTGAAACAACAAAAAGGGGCAACAGTGAGCACACAGGCTTTTATAAACCACACAGCCCTAGCCACAGCCCCCAGGGAGCAGATAGGGGCTTATTGCCTTGCTCACAAACACTTCAGACACGGTCTGTTGGCTCTCAGAATCCAACTGGCAATGGATCACAAAACCGGTTCTCTAACCACCAGGCCACGGATATCCCCCCAAATTAATGTTTGTAGTTTTGATTAAATGAAGATCTCATTAAAGTCATTGATAGGAAAGTATTTTTACTCAACCATCACCTTTACTTTTCTTTCTTCTAACTGGAACAAGTGTGGCGTAGTGGCGTAGTGGGGAGCACTGCCACCTCACAGCATTAAAGATCCATATTCGATCTAACGTCTGGACACTTTAGGTCCTTTCTGTATATAGTTTGCATGTTCTCTTTGTGTCGGTGTGGGTTTTTTTCTGGTTTTACCACAGTCTAAATCAACATTTTGTCTCAGGAGTCACAGTGACAGGATAGGCCAAAACCAGAAGCATACATTAAACGTAAACATAAAAAAAATTCTCACAATATTTCTGAGATATACATGATTAAACTTAGACCTACAGCACCCATGTCGGTGTTCATTACACTAAAAGTCTGTTTACACACAGGTGGAGCCAAACAACACCAGCATCCTTTGTGCCATCTTCTAGATGTTTGGAAATTGGCATAAAAAAGCATCCAGTTTAAAAGTGTTTATGACAGTGTCACATTGGAGATAAATCAGTTCCAACTACAACTCGTGTGGTGCAGTTTCATAGTCTTGTGTGAAAAGACACCAGCTGTAGTAATGTCTGTTTTTTTCTTCAAAACCAAATAAATGAAGTCAGAATACTTCATTCATTTCCTGTATTTTTTCAACTTGTCAATGGGCCTATTTCAGCGAAGCCAATGTGAAGAAATAAAGCTATCTTGATTTTGAAGACTCTGACATTTCTTTACATTTCATGCACAAGCCGGTCTTTTCTTTGTAGCTACACGTTCAGATCTTTCATGTGTCAGTATGATCACAGCAAAAGCTAAACCACAAGCCAATTTCTATATTGCCAAAAGTATTTGCTCACCCATCCAAATGATCAGAACCAGGTGTTTTAATCACTTCCATGGACACAGACCTTTGGGATGAATAAGAGCAGAGACTGAGAGCCAGGTCTTCTCATTACCAACATCAGTCATCAGTATGTGACCTCACAAATGCACTTTTTCCACTTTTGGAAAAAATGGTAACTTCCACAAACACACTCCAGAACCTAGTGGATAGCCTTCCTGGAAGAGTTGAAGCTATTTAGTTGTAAAAGGTGGACCAACATCATATCGAACCTTATGGATTAAGAATGAGATGAGTGTGTGAGCGAATACTTTTAGCAACATAGTGTACCTTCCCTACACAAGAAATGTAATAAACTTTTTCATCCAGTACTATGAATATAATACAAGTGATTATGCTTTTGTGTTTGGCTTACTAGCTAAGTCTTGCTAGCAATAAGTGTGATAAGGACACAAGATACCTGCTATAGCTACCTTGTAGTATTTGAACCCCCCCCCCGAAAATGGATTGCTGGCTAATATGACTGCCAGCAAATAACTTGCCTTTGTATTGGATTCTTGGATGAAGGTTAAAGATTTTTTTTACTGAATCTGCTAACTAGCCGCCAACCTTTGAATGGTAAACAACCTGTGTCTGTTCTTGTGTTGACTGTACTTAGCATTCTTAGTGGTATGGCTGATGTTGTATTCTCTTAACATCGAACCAGTTTCTTGGCAAATAATACATATAGACTTCATAAGACTTCCTTTATAAACACGCAGCACGCAATGTCGACTTTTTTTTCTTTGGCACTCATTATTGCAGTAAAATGTGTAGCTGAGTAGCAGAGAAACTGAATAGCTTTGTAGGTAAATTACTTTGTATAAGTGTCTGCCCCTTGCATATGGGACTGGCACCCATCCACAGTGTTTGGATGACCATGATCGGATATGTGGTTTATGAAAGTGACTGAATAAGTGATTTAGGAAAGTAACACATTAGAAATAAAGCAAAATAAATGTGTTCTGCTCAATGACTTTATGATTTTGTATATATAAGAAATCTAATAGTTTATCATGTCTTCAATTCTACTCAACAAGAAGAAAATTATTCTTTAACTGAAAAACAATGAAAGCAATCAAATGAAAGAGAAAAGGGACTAAAATAATAAGCCTTAGCGTGAATAAAGAAAATAAAGCAATATGCATTTGTAAGAGAAAAATCTTTTTCTACATGCATACAACTAAATTTTGTGTAATAATCATAAAACGATATGTACTTTCAGAACACTTTCTTCTCTGTCAGCTATTTAGTGTACACAGAGTCACAACCCAAACTGTAAAAATATTTTTAATAAATAAAGAACAAAGAGAAAAAATATGGAGTGTGTGAAAAGGGAATTATGGCAGGTGGTCACTCCATTGCATTTTTTTGCTCTCTTTATGACCTTTTACTGGAAACATCTCTTAACCACAGCAGACTGATTGTGAAAGCAAGATTAATATGGGGGAATGGTAAACCACATTCCAGGGGGAAAAAATCTGGACAGATGCAAACCAGTCTTATATAAAAAAATGGTAATGACAGGAGCCAGTCAATAACCGGGCAATCTGGTCTGTATTTATAGGCCCCTGACAGTAATGAGGCTGCCAATTAAAAGAGTTGACACTTATGGTCACCTGCGACTCTTTGCCACCTGCTGACTTGTGAGTGCATGGCAGGTGGGCCTAATAAGAAGTCTCAAGTCTGTCTATATCAGGGTTGCCCATTTATATGTGTTTGGCACTGTGATGGCGCACTAAATTTAAACTGTGATCCTTGAACAGCTTTATATATCTGACTTTAGTAACTAAATAATTTTAAAAAAATATTCAAATCTTGCAAAAAATGCTACAGTCTCTATCAGATGAGCGCATTTCTGTTTTGTGAAACATTACAGCAAAGTTTTAATCAATTACACATTAAAATAAAAACATATTAACACATGAGGTAACAGCTGAAAAACACACTACAGCAAAAGTTTACTGCTTGATGGCTGATTAGCATCACTACTAGATTGCAGGTTAATAACAATTCAATGTTGTTTCACATTACACTTATTCTATGTGCTCTTTTATTAAACATTAACATAAATTGATATAGTGTTTGTGCTTAGTACAAATTTAGCATCTTGTGGTTAACTGCATTTTAATATAAACTATTTTGGCTTATTCTTTCAGATCAAGCACACCTTGATCTCTTTGGTTTTTGTTCACCTCGACTGTACACCTAGTCCCCTGTAGCTTGTTACGGTTTATGTTCTATTCCCAGTCTAGTGAAATCTAGTGTGGAATCTGATTGGTTCTTGTTCCATCTTTATGATGAAGCTACACATAGAATGATTTAGTTGCTCACAAAGCTTTCCTGTGCTTTTGAGGAAGAAATATCAAATACAAAAATCCAGAATATGTAAAATATCTTGAGAAATATGTATAATATTGAGAAAAAGTTTAAACAGCGTAGTCGAAATAAAAGCAGCCTGTTTACTGTGTTGGTCCCCCTTTTACTTATAAAACAGATTTGCAAATGTGCTGCAGCTTTCTATCAGAACCAGCATTCCATTGATGAAGTGATCAGTGTTCTATACTTCACCTTTCAGTGCTTATGTTAAGGATATGTCAGTGCCTTGTATACATCATGTCATATAAGTCACATCATCAGTATATCTGTGTGCAGTTTGCATTAATTTCACAAAAAAAGCTAATTTACTCGCATTATCATTTAAAATGATTAAACTAAATCAAATGTCTTTCATAAAAAAGTAGGACTAAATTCATTACTTAAATGAGATTTAAATTTAAATTTAAATGTATTTAAATTTAGTTACCCCCCACCCATTCTTACCCCACTGCGTTTAAATTCCTATTGTCCAACAGAGTCCCTCAATTACACATCAGTCACTAATCCAGGCTGCCGAGACTTGAACATGTTATCTCTAAGAAACATAAAACCACCCACAGCCTCATTTCAGACTCCATGCTATGTAATTGAATTTGGCAAATCATCATACCTCAGAAGGGTGAGATGACTGTCCTCACTGTACACATAACCTCACACATGCCAAACACTGACTAGTGTGTAATGAGTGACAGGAGACTTAGAAATCATCTCTTGCAACCAAAGAGCATACCGCCCTCACCCACCGACACCTCCTGGCTGGTGAGCAGGCACAAGCCTGCCATATCTGTGTGACACCCCTAAATCTATTTTAGTAAAATGCTCTACAAGATCACTCATCACAAATTATTTTTATAAGATTATAAACTTAAAAGATTTGTTCTGCCAGTGATAAAACAAATGATCTAAATCTATGATTGGCAAGCCCGATATCCATTTATGCCATAAACTAGACAATATGTTCATGATTTAGAAACACACCAAAACAAACAAGCACTTAAATATCATGGCCAATAAGATTTTAAAGATTAGCCATAGAGATGATGAGGAATTAGATCCCTGATAATCTCCAATTACATTTCTAGTTTTTTTTTTGCATGTTTGCACCATAGCTGGGTAGATTTTCTCTGATCACTCTCATTCATTCCCACCCATTGTCCAGATAAAG
This sequence comes from Ammoglanis amapaensis, assembly GCA_028566735.1. Lineage (NCBI taxonomy): Eukaryota > Metazoa > Chordata > Actinopteri > Siluriformes > Trichomycteridae > Ammoglanis > Ammoglanis amapaensis. Next base: position 8,445 of record JAOUQU010215337.1, on the reverse strand, counting down.
TTAACAAGCTATTGATAAAAAAACAAAATGCATGTATTATTAAAATATATTTTCATATAGTTCATTCATCCATTAGCTCTTATTGAGAACACAAACATCTCTATGTCTGGTCCTAGAAAAACCTGGGTTATTTTTTATCATAACGAAGTGTAAATAAGCCCATAAAACAAGACATGATATTATGTGAAGAAAACATGTAATGTGACGTAAAGAATAACAAATCATATTTGCTATAATTAGTCAAGACTCTGCTGTTCAGATGTACTCTCAGAATTCCATCCCACATATAAAAATAAACATATGTATGAAAGCATTGCCGCGCCTGTGTTAGCAGCTGACTTGGCAATAGCCCACAGACAGCAGCAGTTTTTATCATTCGCTGCTGGAGAATGTGGGTTGGATGCTATTTTACACTCCCACCCCTCCCCCCTTCCCGCCCACCACCTTTCTCGATCTGCATCATTTAATACTTGCTTGATTAGAGACTATCTTTTTGTGGACTAAAATAGTAAAACCACATTTTTGTAATTTTTCTAATAAAATGATTTGATTACTCAACAGTGCACATATGGATAAATGATTACTGCAGTTGCTTTAGATGTGGAATATAACTGTATACCCAACAGTATGTGGACATCCATTTTAATTTGCATCAATGTAGAAACTAATGTATATAACATAAACGTGTATTCCTAATAGGTACATTTTATGTATATCAATACAATTAACTAAAACATTTCGGCAGCATAATTAATTGAATTTTTGGTTTGCACTGCCACACATTACTTAAGCGTCACTTTAGACACTTGGAAACACAAGTGTATGTATTGTAGTGCCAGTCCCAAGCATGAATACATAAGGAGGCATGTGTCAGGAAGTGTGTACAAATCAATAATACAGATCATGATCCGCTGTGGTGACACCAAACCAGAGCAGCTAAAAGCATTCATATTTTTTAAATAGAATTTTTATTTATTTTTTAATCCAAAGTGAATAAGATTACAGTTACAATGACAATAACGTTGTATATTTGGTTAATCTTTCATATAGCTAATGAATTTTGAGATAATGTTTGTGATCTGTGACAAACACACACACACACACACACACACACACACACACACACACACACACACACACACACACACACACAGAAAGCTCCATTCCACAACAACCCATCCGATCCATACTGCAACATTTTTTTTGCAAACTAAATCCCCAGAAGCAGATACACCGAATAATTCAACATTGCTACAAGACAGAAACAGAAAACTAATTGCGTTTAGCATGAGCAAAAATAGCCCAGTCGTCGTAGCTCTGTTTCATGCAGTTTTCTTTTCACCTTTACTAGACTGATCATTGCAATCAAACGTTTATTACAGTTCTGCTCTAAATTGTCTGTAAATACCTTCTTCTAACTTTATACTCACACATTTCAAGGTGTGAAAGGTATTCTAATCTTGCATTCAGGTGTTATGTGCGTGAAAGAGAGGCAAAAGCATACTATAGCTAAATTGTGCAAATGCTTTGACACGTATATTTAAAAAGTCCAAAATTTAAGAACAAATTTCACCTTGACAAGTGAACTTAATGTTGACTTCACTAAACTTCGGAATGTCTAATCGTTCAAAGTTTCAGTATATCATGAGACCAAGACGACACCTAACATCTGACCAACAGTACCTCACAATTGTAAGGCTTCAAACAGGATGTTCTCAGATGGAAATAATCACTGATTGTCACAAAGTGTCATTGGCAGGTTGCAACCGTGATACAGAGAAACTGGAAGAGTCAGGCAAAGACATTCTTTTGTCCCGTGGAGAATAATGAATACCACACAACGCTAAGCACATTAAAGGGAGGTGAGAGGCACCCAAGTGTCACACCAGACCATCTGAAACAGTTTACAACAGTGTAATCGACATAGTAGACGATCAGCAAAGGTACCTGACTACACCACTGGACGCAGATGTCACATACAGGAGCATTTACGCTAGACGCGCCACTATTGGGCCTCAGTACTGTTTATTGATGTAAGTTGTTTCATGCCAAGCAGAAATGATGGCCGCTAATGATGTTGGAGACATCAAGGAGAGCGTTATGGATCAGCCACTGTTTTCTTTGGTGCTAGTGTTACAGTATAAGCATGTGTGTCTAGTCCATACAGAACTGCTCGACAGTTTGTGAATGGTTCAGTGACAGACACATACTACATGAATAATTTAATAAATTCAGTCGTTGTGCCATAACACAACTGAACAACATAAGTTGAATTTTATCTTCATGGACAGTAATGCTCCAGTTCATCAAGGTTGTATCATTGGGGAACTGCTGATGGAGACTGGGGTACCTCAAATGGAATGGCCTGTACTTTCTTCAGTCCTGAATTCCATGGAAATCCTGTGTGATAAGCTGAGTCTCTGTGTATAATCTCGTAACTCAGTATCCCAGAATCTCAATGTCCTGAGGGACACCTTTCCAGAAGACTGAGATGCCTCAGCAGACAAAACGTCGACTTGTGAACAAATCAAATAAAGATTTGCTTGTCTCATACATATTCATACATTGTACAACCGGCTGAGTTGCTTTTAGAACTGTTCAGCCATGACAAAATAAAAACGTTTTAAACCAACATTTAATTAAAATAGGGATTTAAGAATGTAAACAAATTAAGTACAATTTAACCAATTTAAATAGAATAATAATAATTCAAGTAAACAATTTAGAATGTAAACATGTAAATCAAAATGCAACTAAGTTATTAATAATGTGAACACATTAGGTAAACAATTTAAGTACATTAATTTAAGTAAACAGAATGTTAAACAGCATGAGACATTGTTGTCTAGCTGTAATTGATGCTGAAGGACACATGACAAGTTACTGAGACATTAACATTTTTATTGAGGTAGAACCACCACTGTGGTTGGCTTTTGTTTCAATAAAAAAAAACTAATTTCATGACATAATTAATACATTTCACCTAAAAGCCAAATATTGCACATCGTTTGTATTGAGTTTTAGACTAGTATTCTGAAACTGACAAGAAAAATCACACTGACTCTTCTAGAATTGTCAGAAAGTATTGCTCCTGATTTCTATTTTAGTATGTATCAAAGTATGCTAAATAACTTTACTAAGAACACAATGTACTTATTCATTGTGAAAAAAAAAATATTTCTAATAAATATGTATTTAGTAGTACGTAGCTAAATTAACATTTACTTTTACTAGCATTAATCAGACTGCTTTGTTCTAACTCTTAAGTTTCTTGTTTGAACTCATATTACTAATGACAAATTTAAAAATTAATGGTTCGAATAAAGTTGATGTTACTTCTGCTCCGTGAAATTACAAACAAAGCCTGAATACAGTCACATAAAGTTTTCCAAAAAGAAAGCATACCAACTAGTATGTTCATGTAGAAGCCGGCAGTTAGAACAGACCGGAATGCCGTTGTCATGTAAACATGTACAGTACAAACAAATGATTTTTGTTGTTGTTGTTGCAAATCCCAGATTGTTTGAAAGCTGGTATCAGATCTGATGCAAAGTCAGCCATCGTAATGTGCCCTTGGAGTAAAGGACCCAACAAGAAACTAGATTTGCATGGATAAGCTTCTGATTAATAAACAAAGGCTTCAGTCACTAAGCTTCCAATGTTGCCTAGTTTACTGTTTTATAAAATATGGCCGTGGCATAAACACAACAAAAGCCATCAAAATGTTCTGACGTTCAAATAAGAAAAGCATCAACTGTTTAAAAGGACGTATTTTCTTTTAAACAAAAGCCTTCTAATTAAGTCGAACAATTTCAATGTACCACAATTGACACCACTGTAGTGTTTAAAAAGAAATAATAAAACCAATTAAGTAGTGCCATTAGTCACCTGCTGAAGGGGCATGTATTTATGTACCCAGCTTGATCTGATTTCTTATTCTGTTTAAATAAATGATCTCAAAGGGATATATACACCCTACCAGGTACACAATCCTCAACAAATTTTGCGTAAAACATAACTCTCACTAGTAAAGTTTGATCTGGGGGGTTCAAAACCACCAACAAAAATTACATTGGTACTTTTGGAATCGTACAAAATACTGTATTAAAAATGTTTGCTCGTACTGCCTAGTGTAACCCTGTTTTTGCTCTCTGTATTTTATAATGTTACAATAAACATTACAACAGAACAATGATGTATTAAAACTGTTATGTCCAATGTGGTTTATAAACATGATTGAACTATTGTGGTATGTTTTTCATCATAAGAGACAAACTAAAGCTTTATTTCTCTCTTAAATGATAAAATTAATAATTTATTTTCTCAAATGATTTTTGTCAGTTTCACAACCCAGACCTAGTTTCACACGACAACACACAAACACTTAAACTATGTTTACTGCTACACTAACCACTAATTAAATTTAACTATACTCAACCAAAGGCTTAACCGTGAACGCTAACTCAAGCGCTAATGTGAAACTTCAACTAGGCCAAAACAAGACATCATTCTTGACATTAAGACATTATCCAAGACATCATTAGAGACATTATTCTCTAATCAGGAATATAAACCTGAGCTAGAATCAGCAAGTCTCAACAAGCTTAACAGAATTCGACAAGCTCATTGAACAACCACAGAGTCAGAGAACTTAATATATCAACTGAATGATCCACAGCACAGTGATTGTATACCTTGAGCATTCATCCCACCATTAGATTCAGCTGTGGATCATTAGCTCTATGTTTAGTTCTGATAAAGAAGCAAGAGGCGTCTACATAAAACTATTATACAAACTTGATGCTCTGTGAGAATAGAGGCATGGTACAGAATTTAAAACATGATTTCATGGAACATAAAGAGGCTGGGTTCATACTAAATGAACAAACTATAGCATGCTGTCATGTACAGAATGCATCTTTCACTATAAATAAATTATACTGGATATCTCAGTCCAGTTACATCTAAAATGTTAATACAGTCACTGTGGATAGTGAATATCCATTTTGTCTTGTTTATCTAATATTTCTATTTTAACTTTCCACTCTCTTATTTTGCTGCATAATTGTTGTAAACATATTATAAAGTACATGTGCAAAGCCATAAGATGAATATAAAAAAAAGAATGAAACACCACCTGAATCAGTCGAGTCTTACTTTAAATATGACCTTTGTTTTATGTTCAGAACTAGGTCTGGATTTCATGATACTTGGATAAGAAATCTGTCACCACTTGATGTAGTATTAGCAAAAGCAATGTCTAATTGCACAACATGAATTGAGTGTAATGATTTTAAGGTGTAGAAATTGCAGGTAAATTTGTGTTTGAAGAAAATGAGACATACTGATTGGTAAATACTAGCAAAATCAGAATCTCAAGGGACAAAAACCAAATGACAAAGACATTACATGCATTGCAAACATATACAATACTGGTATAGATACAGAGGACGGACCAGGTTAGTAAACAGTAACAAAAGAAAACATTAGTAAGAGCACATTATTATAGACATACTGTTGTTATTTATGTTTATTCTGGTCAAGATAGTGAATTCACCAGACATGCATTTCCCTTTCTTTCTTTGATTTTTTTTCTCTCAGACAAACCAAATAAAATAAGCAAAATCAAGCAAGTACAGAGAAATCAAGGCCAAACACCTTTGCCGGGCAAACATCCCAATTCTATAATGTGTCATTTTGGTGATGCATGTACTAATTGACTCACATAAGGCTAGAAAACAAATTGTTGTTTCATGAGAAAAAGATTTAATCTTACTGAATATAAATTATCATGGTAATATTTTCAGGCTGGTCTGTACAAAAACAAACCAAATCCTTTTTCAAGTATTAAAATAATTCATTTTAGTGATGTTTGTGTTGTAGCCACTTTTATGTATATAATTGTCCATTCTTAAAGGTGGAACTCCAAAATACTAAACAACAAACTTATGTGAAGGTAATGAGGCCTGCAGTTCCCTAAAATTGCATTTTTATGTCTTTCTGTCTGAGTTATTGAAATGTGAATTTTTAACCACTAGAACTTTTACCACTGGCTTGTTCTTATTTTATTTTTAAATTTGTATGTAGTGATGGTTGTAGATGCCACATGGTCTTAAACATACAAAACAAATTGTGTAAATATTTTACAATATTATCCAAATATCATGTCAAACATCTGTGGGTCAGTTGGTACTGAGACATACAGAGAAAAAACATAATATTCAATGTTCAGCAATTATGATGTCAGCTCGCTGAAACACTAAACGTCACTAATACAACGGTGTAGACAGTGGAAGTGGCCGAAATTTTACAGAGATAGAGATAAGATTAGTAGAGTCCAAACACGTGATCAGCTGAGATGCATTCTGGGAGCAATCTTCCTGGGGTAGAGTAAATTTGCTAGTGAGATGTTATGTCAGGAACTACATAAGAAGTAGCAGGCCGGTCCGTGTATAAAATATTGTTTGATATTAAACCGGTTCGTAGTGGTTTGGGGTCCGCTGCTCTAACTAGTAGGTTATGGCTAGTCACAGTCACTTTATTCTACTAGTAAAAAATATCAGTAAGCACCATTAGGTCTGTTCATGCGTGTTGTCTGGCATGTATTTTGTGAAAAATAACTTTTTTTGCAAAAACAAATGTAAAAAAATAAAGCAAATTCCATACCTGTACCTTTCCTTTCCTTTATATATATATATATATAATAAATTAATTTGTAAATTGAAACAGGGGATATTTATAGATGAGTTTTTGCATATGTAAATGTCATTAAATCAAAGCAACAGGTTAGAAAATGTTGGGTGTCTAAATGTTTGCATTCCATTTCCAATGTAGGAAGGTTTTGAACAATAAAAACCTAGTCATTACATACAATGCAAATTAATCAATAGAAAGGAAAGATAATAAAGGCACTTCAGCTTCAAAACACGAATTGGAATAAGTTAGAATCAGCAGTTAAAATTATCATTTGGTGTCTTATAAGAGAAAAAAACAAAAGAGGAAAATTTGCTTTAGAGCACGGGAAGAACTCACCGTTAAAGCTAACATTGCGGATGTACCCAAGTAGTTCCTTGCCGTCGATGCTGCTCATCCGTTGGCACAGTCCAGGGATTCCGGAGCACAGGTCTCGGTGCATGCGGTGAAGAGCATGAGCCATGGCATAGACAGCATCCATCACAAACTGCACTTTTCCCTCTTGTTCAAAGCTTGAGTCTCTACCCACCTTCTCTAAACCTAACAGCAAGAAACATTTCAGTTAGTCAATATTAAACCACAAACCTGGAGAGACAGAAAAGGGATACTTGAGGCAAAAGATCGTATCTAATATACACTTTTGAGTCATATTATTATGACCAATTCTTACTTTTGATGGCTGTTGCTGTTATGATCTGAGAGCTAGACATTATGACACGTCATATGGATAATAAAGTCCCAGATAAACAGGAACAGGATGATTAATGAATGATAAACACCTCGATCGCCATGTTCCCTGGACCTTCCACTTACACCCTCCAGCAGCTATTGGATGCGCTGCAGTCAGCACTGCTCCAGAACACTGTGACACCAAACCAGGACCTTGAATCAGTATGTCTTTCTGCTGGTTATTCAGGATAATACCACTAATACCTACCATAATAATGCCACTAAACTATGTATTTGCTTCTTTCTGACAATGTGCCTAACAAGTCATTATACAAGAGAAATTAATTTATGTCATAACATAATGAAAACCAAACCTGTTTATGCAACTTTGAAATATGATTTATTCTTATGATTCCCTATAAGATGTTATATGTATCTTTTGTAAGTTTTTTTAACTACTGATATCTACACAGACAACATTTTACATCATATTATGTACTCTCCTGAGAAGAACTGTTAATTTTAATACCCTAATACGATGCCTAGAAAGATGCCATAATTTGAAGTTGTGGAGTGGCTGGATGATAGTAGTTCTTTAGCATTCAGTGTGGCATAATATTTCATTATTTTAATTTTATATTAGTTTTTAAACAATGGTGTTTGATTCAGAACACCAACTGATCTTTCAAAAATCATTTGCATTGATGTTTAGTATTATTTTTAGTATATTGATTAGTATACACATGCACTAGTGTTATTTATTTGTTGTGCCACCTCAGTCTGTTGGTTTGAAGAGCTCAAGCATAGTAAGTTTAAACAATTAGAACACACAATCATTGCATTTGAGTACTTACGAATTGCAATCACCCATGTGCAGAATAAAAATTATTAGCTAGCACACCAGCTCTAAGAGTCTAAACTCCAAATGTGAAAACTCAACATGTGCTAGCACAAACCCAAGCTTGTTGTTATTGGTGTTAACAGTGAGAGAGTTAGAGACTTTCTGTGTCTTTCTGTGTGTGTGTGTGTGTGTGTGTGTGTGTGTGTGTGTGTGTGTGTGTGTGTGTGTGTGTGTGTGTGTGT
>JAOUQU010215120.1:0-13957 GCA_028566735.1 Ammoglanis amapaensis | reverse complement strand
CTTTGATACAGGCCAGGGAACTGTTCAGTTCACTGTTCAAGTGGAACTACTTTTTGGCGGAAGGCGGCGGAAGGCACCGTCCGTATTAAAACATTCATTATGAATGTCTGGAGGCTCTTGGATTAATTTCCTTTTTTTATTCATAATTTATTTTGTAAAAAAAAAACTGTTGTATAAAAGCAATAGAACACTCGAGGTCGTGTGTTATTTCGCGATAACACACTCCCTCGAGTGTTCTATTGCTTGAATGAAAACCGCCTGGGTTTCATTAAGAAATGCTTGGGGTTCAATTGCTGATTTTTGTTTCTTAGGATTTTAACATCATGTTTACACTTTTGGTTACATTCATGATAGGAAACAGGAAACACTAGGCTATATCAAACATAGTTGTAGAAAATTTTATATCTCCAATTCATTTACATGTTTTAGACTAAACCAATGCAGACATGTGAACAACATGCAAACAACATGGTGGGGTGATGTGAAAAGAAACAGACCGACCCGACCCGGGGATGGAACCCAGGACCTTCTTGCTGTCAGGTGACAGTGTTACTCACGTAACCACCCTGCCCCCCAGAGCACGACACATTAACAACATCTACATAATAATATGAATGATAATAATACTATTATTAATAATACGATTTTATTTGATAGATGCCTTTCCCCGAGACTCACAAAAACATTGTTGAATAAAAATAAATAACATCAAAGAATATAAAACAAAATGACAAACGACAAATAATCATCTACGAACATGTGGCACAATTAATTTTCGGATTTAATTTAAATGCTTTTATTTAAACAATAGCCTAAAAATAAACAAATTTCCAACAAAGACAGTGCTTACCTGTATAAATATATTTTGTCCTTCAGTTCATCGTCTCCAATCCCCTGAGCTATAAAATAATCATTTCTAATACCGAATATCTTTCCCCATAACAGAACGCGGCTAAATTTGTAGTTTTTCCTGAGAATAACTAAGGAGTTTTGCAGAGCTGTTCTGTGTTCAGTACTCAGTGTCTGTCCTGCCCCACAAATTAAATCCAATGAAGAAAAAGCAGTGTTTAAATCCATCGCAATATATCGCAAATTCTGTTAACACTAATACAGTGTAGCAGTAAGGGATGGTGTCAGGGTAAACAAACCAGTTGCCATGGCAACAAAATACTTCAACTACACCACTAGTAGCTCGAGTTATAGGCTATTTTATTCAGAAGTTTTGTCCGACATTCCATATTTGTCTCGCCCAATATACATCGATAATTAAATAATAATAAATAAGTTGACTATACAGAAAAAATGACTAATAATAATGTTTTTAAAACTTTGTGTAACGCTTATCCGTGTGGAGAAGCTAAGGGAGCGTCTAAAAAGTACATGGAGCCGAGATGTAGTACTTTGCTCCACACCAAATGCATAAGAACATACACATGCATTAGAACCCGAGTGACATGACATGCCATTCTTACTACATCGGTAGAGATGCAACGAAGTTCACTTAATGCATTATTCAAATATATATTTTTATTACAATTATATATAATTTATATATAATTATTCAGTCCTGCAACCAGTGACATTTTCACCTCTACAAATCTGGCCCTCTTTGCCAAAAGCTTGTACATCTCTGATATGACATACGGACTTTGTGCACGTACGATTCATCTGTAGTATGAACACTACACTATCTGATCACTTATTCATAGGCCAAATATTTTTCTTTTGTTTACCTGTATCTTAACTGTAACACTACTATTATTATATTATTGTATTATTCCATGTCTGTAAAATGCTACTGAGGCTTGAAGTTCCTTCGGGATCAATAAAGTTTCCGTCCATTTGTCAATCCAGCCATCCATCTATCTATCTAATCTGAGACCTACCACGTGTCAGTGCTTTTTCAGCTCACCCTGCAACTGGAATTACAAAATCACATGTAATCAGGCCTAAATCTTCAAAAACATGAGAAAAAGTATCGATAGACCAAAATCACCAAGTTGGCATGAAGCTACCACAAACTACAAATGAAGGTAGTACAAAAAAGGTTTAAAAGAGTCGCAACAAATATTATATAAGCGTTTTTTATAAAAAAAATGTTTTACTTTTCCCAACAGTTGTAGAAAATAAATTAAAAAAATATAAAATACAAGCAAAGTGGACAGTGACAACACCATTTCGTTGTACTTTTGCAAATGTGAGTTCTTTTTTGTAAATTACAGTTTCTTGTTTTTATTGCATTACAAAACATCTGCAGAAGTTGCCTACAGCAAAACAGACACGGGATTTTGACATTGCATTTTTCATTTAATCAGTGGAACATGAAGTTATTTAGCATCCTTGACCTTAATCTAACATTCGAAAACAATGGAGTGTCACAACGCCATTACATTGTTTTAAATTCCTATATCATGTATGATTTACCTTACAGGCAACAATCTAATAAATTTTGATCCATTTCGATCAAGTAGACATCACAAAATGTGTGATTGTTTCAGCAATAAATATTGACATACATTACACACAATACATTACAATAATAAGTAAAAATATCAAAAAGTGACAGATTTGGCTTCTTTCTTTGGCACAAACATTTGTGACAAGTTTCACAGCCATTATAACAACATGTACAGAAAATTTGGTCCAATACAGCTATAGCGTATTAAAATTAAGCCAGTTCTAAGATTGCTAGCTCATAATTATATAAAATCTAGCATTTTACAATACAGACAATTAATTTTGGAGTCATTTGATCCTGAATGATACATTGCATTTAACGATAGTAGTCAAATGTATATTGTTGGCACGATGGCTTAGTAGTTAACACTGTCGCCTCACAGCAAGAAGTCCTGATGTCGATTCTCGGATCAGGGGGCTTTCTGTGCATGATCTTGCATGTTCTCCCAGTGTCCGCGTGGGTTTTCTTAACCAATTTTGATCATACAAGTCTAGTTACTACCAAAAGGTTGAACATTCGACTTGTGTCACTCATCCTCAGTGCCGAGAAAGACTGGGCTTGGATCCGTAGTGTCATATGTTTGGTGAGGGCTGGGTTTAGATGAAGAATTGGAGTCAGTGTTCTGAATCAATACCTTAGGAAGATATACCTGTGAAATAATGATTGTGAACAATGATGAACTGTTTGAAAAGGATTATAAAAGAAAATGAAAGCACTACCAATGTCAATGAAACACTCAAAAAGAAACTGGTGGCAATGTAATATTTCTCTTTCTCATAGCATCCACAAGCAAAAATAAAACTAAAGATTACAAATGGGAGAACTTACAGTGCCATTTATACTTTCCGAAGTTACATCAGAGTCTTCTTCCTTCTTAACCTGTGTAGTGTGCACACACATACATTCAGAAGAAAATAAATCTATTGTTAGCAACATTATTTCTTTCAATCCTACAGGCAAATTAGAGATACTGAAATTGTCATGTGTGCGTGTTTGTCTCTATACTGTGCAACAGACTGGATGTCTGTTCTAGTGTTTAATGTATTTAGTGATCATCTTACCACATAGTTGTGTGGACTGAGGTATTTGAAGTTACCAAAGCAAGTAAAACCAATACAAATAAAAATGGTTACACAGAGAACCACTAATGTAAACAATGATGTGTCTGCCATGAAACCTGAAAAACAAAACAAATATGCAAAGAATGAACCATCTATTCAATTTAATTCATCTAAATCAAGACAGTGATTTTATGTCCAGTCCAGCATTTACCTGCTCTCAGCACAGAAAAGAAGTAAAGCCAGAACAAGCAGATGATTGGTGCAGCAAGTGCTTGATTGACAGCTCCAAGGTGCACCTGTCTATCGAGTTGGGCAGGCAAGTACGTGAAGTACAGATTGTGCTTGTCCACCAGGTGTTTTAAAGTTATATACAAGAAACCTGCATGTACACACAAACAATTTATCGAGCTGCTTGAATACTATATTATACACCAAACAGGTATAACATTATGACTGCCGTTCCTGTAAGTGTGATTCTGTACACTGTATTTTCTGATACCTTTCGATAAGAGATAATAACCTCTTCAGAAATTTGAGCTACAGATGTGGATGATCTGTTGGATCAGACCACAACAATAATGTGCATCCAGGAGCTATGGCTCGCAATAACTATGGTCCGGTGCTTGTTTACTGCAGATTCGTCCTTAGACCATTCATTTGTACATACGGACCACTGCAGTTTAGGAACATCCCACAATTTGGCCCTTGTGAAACCTCAATGCTCAGTAATATGCTAACATCTGAATATTGTCCTACCAACACATCAAAAAAAGTGTTTAAATGTTTAATTGATGCCTAAAATACACCACTGACAAACAGGTATTGTAAGGATAAGATACATGAGTGAATGCTGAGAAATGCTCTGCTAATAAACTAAATTCTATTAAACTGTACATATTACAGATTCCCTTGTATTATCAATTATGTTACAAATAATTTGTAATTTAAACTTAAATAATGTGTAAAATGTGAGAAGCACAAACTATATAAGCATTACTCATTATTACTATTTTTAGAAATGATGACCTCATGAATTATGGGAATGTGTATTTAATTTAAGCAAATGTCTGTAATAAATTTGTGATAGCATTTTATTTCCAAAATCTTTAGTGTAATATAAACACAGTAAAGCAGACAGATAGTAAAACATTAGCTAGTCTTACCAAATGGAGCGATTACGGGACAGGTTATACTGTAGGCCATTATGACTGTGAAGACACACAGAGTCCATCCATACATCGCTCCATATTCAAATTCATATGCCTGATTCTTTAAACAATACAGACACCAATGTAAGATTTATAAAAGGGAAAAAAGGCAACAAAAACATAATATGTAAAGACATGGGCTCTGGTATTAAAGCTAGAAGTAGTAGCATCCTACATACACAGCTATCTTATCTTATGAATGCTTTAGATTTCATTTACAACTGCAATACACATAGATTGTTACTTATATGCATTACTGATATGTCAATTATTACTTTTTTTAATTTTGGAAGTACTGTGCGTCATGTGGTTATACCCTGGTCATTGACAACAATTATGACAGAAAAAACACACAATCCTCATAACTGTGAATCATAATTTGTCGAGTGGAAATAAACAACATATTTATCTTTTATCAGGTCAACATCATATCACTTGTTTATACGCAGCTATCCCCACAATTCAGGCCAACAATACATTTTGATTAAGAGCAATGAGGACAAAATGACGATTTTATTTTAAACAAAGGACAAAGTCGGTATCAGGCACAGTCATCAAGTTGCAAAGATGGGCAAAAGTTTGTTGCAAAAGCTGGAGTTTGTTCAATAATATTCTTTCCCATTTGTGAATTGTGAAAATGTTTACCCAAACAATGGAAGGGATTTGCACATTTCTCCCATTATAGTGCATAAATTTCAGTAATTAAATGCTAAGAAACGTGTCCTCAAACCATCCAGGATTCCATTTTTGAGAACTTAGGCTAGAGTTGAGTATCCTTCTCTGTGGTAAGGGAAAATTCCAGTGGCAACAGAAGGGCTACTTTTTACATAAGAAAGGGCATCCATCAATCTTATTTTGAAATGATTATCAACACCAACATGAGTATGCTTCAAATAGCTGTCCTGTTGAAGAGTTTAACTGTCCCTGCTGCTGACATTCTAGCTGCTAAAACCATGATTTACCAGAGGGATGGTATTAGCCATTTGTTGTGCGTGTCTATGGCCAGATATATGGCCAAAAGTAATCATTTTTTGTGCCTCTAAGTTTAAGCCAGCGGTTGTGTATTATACCGCAACATGAAAGCTTGATTGATAGTTTATGTTGTCGTTGATAGTTGTACACTCAAATGATTCCCAACCTGAAGTGCTAAATAGTATATATAATGTGTGTGTGTGTGTGGGAGGGGGGAGTTAGGGTTAGTGTTTGGGGGGTAGGTAGATAGGTGGGTAAAGATATATAGGGGTTTCTGTTTGTCCTGTATTTTGTAAAATTGCTTTGACAAGTGCTATACAAATAAAGTTGACTTGACATGATATGTAATCACTATAATGATTAAGTTCAGTCAGATGGATTTAAATAATTATATCCATTTTAAAAAGGCAAATCTACAGACAATAAAGAGCTAAATAATAATAAAATAAAAAGAGCTAATAATAAAAATGCAACAGGCTTAGAATACTTTCTGAATCTACCAACTGTAAAAAAGTTCAAGCAATGTCTTACACTGACCTGTTTAACATATTTCCTTTCTGCTGCCGAACCTGCAATTGCCATTCGCACCGTGTAAAGCAATAAACTTGGTAATCTCAAAAGATCCATTCCAGAGCCCACGAATGCAGCTGCAATCACATAATTCACAAAGAACGCACCTTGATCTGGTAAAAAAACACACCTGGAAAAAAGATTTGTCATTCATTTTAACTTCAGAGAGTTTATTGTTTGTTTTTTAGACTTTTCACCATTATTTTTTACACTTAAACCTGAAAGGAAACTACACTACCATGAAAGGAAACTTTTACTTATCACACAAGATTCATTAACTCACAATTTTATACAAAATAAAGTCATGGACAATTTACAATCTGTTTGCAAGCTTTTAGACTGTGGAAACTACAGCACCTGCAGTAAACCCACTGGATCGTTTCTCCTGGGGATCGAACCTAGGACCATCTTGCTGTAAGGTGATGGTGCTACACTGATTAGCCACCATGCCCTTTTACTACAGAGGTTTAGAGGAAATAGTATAACAAACAACATAATAAACAACATAAAGCTAAAATTGACAAACTTACTGAAACTAGTAATAAACAATATAAAACTAAAATGTGCAAACTTACTCAAATTTCAGCTTTCTTTGTGACTGAGAATCAAAGAGCCATTGGAAAAACACATCCAAACTGTAAAAAAGTTTTAAAATATGAATGAATATTAAGAGAAAATAGGGACCGAATTCATTTTAATTCGTAATGCAGGTTCAGACAAAGCCATTAACATATGTCTAGACAAGCAGCTAGCCAATGACAACTGTTAAATTCAGACCTAGATGTAGGCTAGATCACTGCACTGCTACAAGTATAGACCAATCACATTTCACTTTTGTATATCAGATATAACTTTTAAGTTAATCTGGCATGCATATAATACCCTTATTTATATTCTATGTAATATTATACATACGGTGTATGTAACAGATATACTTTAATAATCAGGCTTATTTAATCTAGCTCATTTAGCCGGCCAATGTGACATTCTTGCTGCATTCAAGTGCAACAGAATAAGAACAGCACACTTACCTGGTGAGGCCTAGCGATGGCAAGATGAGCACCATAAAAAGCAGGAAGATGTATAGCTTGTACATCATACTTATATTCTCTTTTGACCTACAGACAGTCTCTGTATGAATTCATTTGAGCTATCTGTATGTTTTTGTGAGTAGAACTAGAACTAGAAATTCATGGGTGGTTTTTTTTTTTGTGTGTGTCTGTGTGTGTACCTGGTCCAATGTGTTTCCAGTAATGTGGAATAATAAACTATAGTAGGCAGCAATGCCGAAAAAGACCACAACAGCAGGGTTGGGAGGAACTGACTGATAATAGCACTCTGAAACAAATCAGAAAACATAAGTAACATATAAGTGTGGTTCACAAGTGCTACATAAAATAATACAATCTTCAAAGCACATTCACACACCACATCATTAGACATTGACATAATAATCAGTATAAATACAGTGAATCGCTGAAACAATACATTTGTAAACTGAAGTGCAAATACATACATTTAAAAGGTAGATTGGTTGTGTGACTTTAAACTTGTCTATGGTGGAGATGATTATTGAAGGTGTGGTAAGAAAGAAGAGCAGGATGAAAAGCAAGATGTTGAGCAGCAGACAACGGGACCACCACCACAAGCCCTGCTTGGACAGATTTTCCCTATTAAAGAAAATAAACATGAAAAAACTGAACAGACCAAATGTCGACAAATCCAAATAAACAAGACATGCAATATGTCAGATAAACCTCATTTTGGTATGTTATTAATGTATCTTCTCCCGATTTAATGATGTCCAATTACCCAATTACATTACAACTGATGCTTGCCTTCACTGCTGAGAAAAGGCTTTTCTATCATTTGTCGTCTTCTACATGTTTACCGGCAAGAGGCAAGTTCGTATTCTGGTCATATAAAACAATTTACTGTATAACCTACCAGTAGATGTTATTTGGATGGGGTGCGTAGCTAACTCTCCAGTTCTTTACTTTTAAGCATTCACTGCAGGATGAAGGCTGAGGCTCTCTTCCACAACATGGCATTTTTTTTCTAGTTATATCCTCAGATCCACAGTCGAGAGCATTAAAGTCCTTCAGAATACTGAAAGAGATGACAACACAAACTGTGCGTAAAAATGAAGTGCAGTGGTGAAAACGTATTCTAAATTCTAATGTATGTAATTTTTGTTTTGTGTTCTGATTTATGTACTAAAATCAAAAGAATCTTAAATTAAGACTTCCAGTTATCAGAAGCTGTTATGGATTCTAAATGTGACAGAAGCTGTTAATAGACCCGACAGTTTAATATAATCAAATAAGCAAGAAACTATGAAAAGTAAAAACAAAAAACAAAAGAATACGACGCTTATCTATAAAAGTACTGTTAGCTTTTTCATTTAGAATAAATGTTTACAGAAACCATTATTATTACATTTCTATCAACATTAAATACCTATACATTTTCTGCATTTAGCAAACACCTTTATCCAAATTGACTTACAATTACAATAGATGACCATTTTTGATCAATTGTGATTAAAAGACAACCTCTCTGATCTCTACCTCAGTACCTTTATCATTAAGCCATCACAGCCCTTTAATAAGTAAAAAAAATTGCTGATAAATATATTTACTTACTAAGTAGCCATAGATTCAGTCTGAAACGTAACAAAGGCCATCCCCAGTGGACGCAGCTCATCACAATCCTGGGCTTTTGACAATTCTTCGACCAGCCCAGCCTCCTGAGAACTATAGTAGTCTATAGCATCAACCTATAATTGCAAGTATGTAGAAGTAAATATTAACGTTTGTTTAAGTAGTCAGATGAAGACATGGCATTTATGCTGACCACTTTGAACAGGAAAAGAAAAGAAAAAATGGAATTTTGCAGCACATGCTTATTTGAATAGTGAATAATAAACACAGAATAAACACAGAAAAATACGCTGACCCGCAGCCACCAGGTGCAACACTTTCGAGTTAAATATTGCTTTATGCCTTACAACTGACGCCTACTCCTAAGTTAAGTTCTTTAGCAGTTTGAGCTACAGTAGCTCATCAATTAAATCTGACAACACAAATCAGCTCTCACTCAAGTCCATTAATGAGCCTTGGTGCCTTTGGCATTTATGAAGTTTATTTTGGTCACTCTCACTTTACTTACCACTGTTGACACTACCTACTGTTGTGACCCATTAATCTAGCCATATTGGATATTGCAACAGTAAAAATACATTCTAGCGCATGATGTTAAAACATTCTGTATATACACAGAAATGAAACAGTATGTTCGTTACCCTTTCACATGCTTGGCATGGGCAGCAGATGCAGAGATGTCCTAATGGACGAGGATTGATGACTTCCCTTCGACCAGAGCACTCGAGAGCCTTGCGGTAATAAAGCAGGTTTACCTCTGCTCGTTTCCTGTGAAAGGTCATCCAGCAATAATTCTCACACCTCAGTCTTATCTGAACAAATTCACATATTCACCACCGTGCTTTGTACATACTTAGGGTTTATTCATCCACATTTAACCAAATCTGTAAACTCACAATAATAAACACGCAATAGGAGACAGCAGTTATCATACATGCTTAGTGTTAGTCCTAGGTAGTCCTAGACAGGATGCCCGGGGAGTAGTTAAGAGATTCACTGCCTTGCTCATGGGCACTTCAGTAGTGACCTGTTGACTCTCTAAATCGAACTGGCAACCATCTGATCAGAAGCCCATTTCACTAACCACCAGGTGTCAGCTGCCCCCAAATATTTAGCTAAGAACATATTGTGATGCAAACAGCAATCTATTAAGTCATAATTTTCAACTTTGCCTCACTGTAAAAAGCTGTTTTATACTGCACAATTGCAAAGATTTGAGCAACGAATTTTGTGCTGTATTGCTACAGTAATTACTGTATAAGCAGTAAAAATGCATTTTTACATAAATCCACCAGGAACTTTTATAATATTGTATTATTTTAAATGTAAGGAGACATTTCCTTTTTATTCCTCAAACAATGAATGTAATATTCTGTTGTTTTAAAAAATCAATTTCTGAAACTAAACACCAAGAATTGCTTTATGCTTTTTACTTACTTTGCTCTTGTCAAGTGGATCAGCTTGGCCACATCATAACAGAGGTGAACATCTTTTACATGACAGGTAGGGTAAGCCTCCCTGTGTGTACAACAAACATCCACCAGATTACAGCCTTAAATTATAAACATCACATTTTAGACTTTTTAAGACCCTAGAGTATGACTCAAAGACTCATTGTAAGAGCTGAAGCATGTAGGCGGATACGCTCATCCCTTTAGTTGTCTGACAGTGATATAACTAAAACCATTAGACTATTGTGATAAATGTAGAAAAGCTTGCAATCCACAAAAGTTGCAAGCCCAGTCCAAAAGGATACTATACTATTACTCTTACTATACTATCTACTACTTACTATAGTATCAATTTGACATGTTACA
This sequence comes from Ammoglanis amapaensis, assembly GCA_028566735.1. Lineage (NCBI taxonomy): Eukaryota > Metazoa > Chordata > Actinopteri > Siluriformes > Trichomycteridae > Ammoglanis > Ammoglanis amapaensis. The sequence continues at coordinate 3,208 of JAOUQU010215120.1, read as the reverse complement.
TGCTTAAGATAAACCAACATGACCTAAGAGAGGGGAAGTGTACTTGAATTTGAAAAAGAAATGACTGAGTAATTTGTATGTTAACCTATAACTATAGATGCATGTTTATTAAGGTCATTAGCTAATGTGGTTAGTAAACTGAAAATGTAGTCTAGGGGAAAAAGAAAAACATTTACAGACAGAAGACAAAATATTTACACTTACGTAAAATGAATCTTTAAAGTGTCTTCATTAGCTGTAGCTGGAACTGAGCTTAGGAACAGTGTATTTCTAGCCTATGGAATAGAAAAAATATTTATGTATTCAAAGATCTGCAAAATGTGTGTGTGTGTGTGTGTGTGTGTGTGTGTGTGTGTGTGTGTGCAGAAGGCTACCAAACAACATATGGTTTATACAGACAAGCATCTTAAAAATTAGCTTGAAATAAAAAACGATACAGCAAAGATTACAGGAAAATGATGAACACAAGATTAAAAGTATACAATTTGGTTGTAAATGTATTTACTATTGTTCATGAAGTGATACTGGTCAAGAGTGAGAATATGGTTACACTTAACCATAACACTTCTCAGCCAATCAGACTGTAAGTTGACTGAGCATATCACAAAAAGTACTAAAACTAATCATATTTAATTAAAAGTAAGTGGAACCTTCTCCACAAAACTCAAATGAATTTTACCACTATTTATTATTTTTTACATTTTCTAAGCGTGTAATATATGAAGTGTAATATATAACTTGAAATTATGGTTTAAGATTATATAATGTTTATGTTAAACTGTCTCTATGATCTATAAAAACAGCTATGCAGAGTCTGTGTGAACAAAGCCCAGATAAATAGGAGGGTGTCAGGAGGGGCATCCAGTGTAAAAACTATGCCAAATCAATAATGTGGCTCATGATCTACTGTGGTGCTCTCTATCGTGTATAATAGATGATGATTGATGAATAACCTATTTACATTGGTCAGGCTGTGTGGACTTACTGTCTCTCTTTTGGAGCCCTTCATTTGTTTAGTGTGATGCTTCAACAGCGCCACGGTGAGGATGAGATAGAGAACTGCAAACACTGTATGGAGCCAAAGTAATTTGTCCCTGGGAGTAAAACACAAAGTCACTTATCACTTTAATTTTTTTCAGATTAAATTCTGCTGATATTAAACTCACAACCCCATCAGACAAGTTAATGCAGAGCGCAAACAAATATTTGCTACTTATTAGCCAATTTTAAAAAGGCATTGTGACAAAAGTATCAGAACAAACTTTGTGATTGGGATTTGGGATTGTGTTCTTTAATAAAACCAATATAAATATTCCAAATGCAGCCACTTTTAAAAGATTTATAAGCTGTAGTCCAATGAACAGGTTTATGAGGTTTTGAAGTTTATGGTTTAGAAAACTCTTACATATTCACCTAGGATAATTATTATATGCTTATAATACAGCAAACTAAATATAGATTAATTTTACTATACATTCAATATGGCATCACCATACTTTACTTTCATCATAGCACACTATATTTACCCTCCACATATATTAAATGCTTACATGATCACACTCAATGCTGCGATATGCAATCTGTGGGACTGATCTTCATGCCAGGTTTAGAGTCACAAGGGGCTTATTATGGCTCTGAGTACGTGATACAGCTCTGTGTGGGAACCCAACACTAGGAGGCTTACACAGCAACAACATTGAAGTGTTGTATATAATTAATAAACATAATCCCACAGGCTCAGAGACGGTCCAAAATGTTCTAATGCAATTTAGATCTTTTTTTATCTAAAATGATGAAAATAGGTGTTGTTAGAGGACGCAGATTTGCTCACCCTAGTTGAAGATTTGCAATGGTCGTTCTGCCAAAACTGTAAGGATCATCCCCTGTAAGACACGGGCAATAAATCAGGCATTCCTAGTAAGTCTGACATGCTACTAATACAACTAAACATGCTGGCAAAAATAGAATGATTTACTATTGTGTTTAATAACTATAACGGCTTAAACACAAGGATAAACATATTTGATAAATACAAGACATTCAAATATTAGCAAGTCCACACAATATGTTTTTGTATTTATCAATATAGATAAATATATAGATATTTAGATAGATATTTTACATATTTGATATTTGTCTACTCTAGTGGTCCAGTAGTATGTTTAAAATAACTAACTATACTATAAGCCTGCATGCTTACTTTAAAGGAAAAAACAGGGAAAGAAACATAAAACCTTAGTCTCATTTGTGACAAAAAAATATACAGTAATATATAGAATTTTCCTTTTAACTTTAAGTAATAATTAAGTAGCATGTTAACCACTTTTACTTGAGTATTTTATTCATATTATGAGTACTTTGGATACTAACTTGCATACTTCTGTCACCTATGAGTTATATAAAAATGTAAAGTATATTCTTTGACATGGTGTGAGTCTATCTGCTGGAGTACAAAAAAGTTGAAGTAGTTGTTTTACTATTCACTGAAAAATTATATATTATACAAGTTGGAAATGAAGCAAACAATTTGGTCCACCATAAATATCCTGAACTACCCTAGATCATTATGAACATTATGAATTATATACAGCATTCACTTCAAACCAATACTTATAAACAGAACTTAAAGTTTTTGGCATCTTTGTACTTACATAAACCAGAAATTAATATTTCAAACAATTCTGCAGACTCTAATCACTATGCTTGGTAACAAAGTTAAGCTCAGTCCTGGAAAATTTCTTTAAACATGTTTTGTACTAAAATAATGAATTGCAATGCAAATGATGCCAGTTTTCTAAAAAATTATTAGCTGACCATCAACCGTCAACGATTATCCAATAACCAATATTAAAGATGTTAATAGTAATATATCCCATCCATCTAGCCATCAATTATCAAGTTTTAACACTGCTTGATTGGTCTAACTGCTTGACTGCTTTATGGTCACCATAGGATACACACTGGGCAAATACACTAAACACCTCAACAAGTCACCAGTCTGTTGCAGGGCACACACACACACACACACACACACACACGCACACGCACACGCACACACACACAAACACACATATACAATATGTAAAAAACTACTTTCTGTGTATTGAACCAAATTTGAAGTCAACACCAACTGCGCGCGCGTGTGTGTGTGTGTGTGTGTGTGTGTGTGTGTGTGTGTGTGTGTGTGTGTGTGTGTGTGTGTGTGTGT